>JASPKZ010004920.1:0-40000 GCA_030220185.1 Diploptera punctata
CCTGCTCTCTCTTTCTCTCTCTTTCTCTCTCTCCCCTCCCTCCCTTCCCCCCCGCTCTCTCCCTCCCTCTCTCTCTCCCTCCCTCTCCCTATCTCTGGCCTCCTCTCTCTCTCTCCCTCCGCTCCTACTCTCTCCTCCCTCTCTCTCTCTGCTCCCCTCCCTCTCTCTCTCTCTTCTCCTTCTCTCCCTCCCTCTCTCTCATCCCTCCCTCTCCTCTCTCTCCCTCCCTCTCTCTCTCCCTCCCTCTCTCTCTCCCATCCTCTCTCTCTCCCTCCCTCTCTCATCTCCTCCCTCGCTCTCTCTCCCTCTCTCTCTCTCCCTCCCCTCTCTCTCTCTTCCCCGCCCCTACCCTCTCTCTCTCCCTCCCTCTCTCTCTCTTCTCCCTCCCTTCTCGTCTCCTCTCTCCCTCCCCTCTCTCTCTCTCCCTCCCTCTCTCTCTACCTCCCTCTCTCTTCTCTCCCTCCCTCTCTCTCTCTCCCCTCCCTCTCTCTCTCTCTTTCCTCCCCCCCAAGAGAGATAGCGAAAGGTAAAAGGAGAAAACTGTATATCGTGAGCTACATAATCTCTTTGGAAAATCAGACATGATAAACAGTTTAGACCTACATCTCGTAGACTGCAATGGGTAGAATGAGAACGAAGAGAAGGGCAGAAGATTGATTGTCCAAAATTACGTAAAAGAGTTATAACAGAGTTTCATGGAATTATTTTAGCTGCAAGCCCGAACGGCTAAAAAACAGTAACAAACACGGATGGTGAATGAAAGAAGGACATGAAATCTTAGTTTATCCAGAGGAAAAGTGCCCGGTACATAAGTCAAAAATGAGTTGGGAGAATAATATTAATCATGATTTGAGGGAAATCATTTATACAGTGAATGTTTCTAAATCATTAGCTCAGGATAGGGATGAATGGAGAGTTTATGTTCGCATTACCATGAGCTCAAGTTCCATAATGCCAGTAAATTACTTTGCAAATTATGTGGATTTATTAAACAGAAGTTTCGTTTTCATAGGATAGACTAGAAGATCAGGACGTTTTGATGATAAAAATATCTGTAAACCGGACGAAAGAGGAAATACCCGTCACATAAGGAAGTCCCATCTCTTGGGGGCATTGCAGGATGTCTTCATGTTCTCTGATGCAGGGTTGTGTCTACAGCGACATCGTGTTTCATTTCCTGCCCTCGCGTGTCTCACACAATGGAGAAAAATCAACATGACATTATGTTGTTTTAACATAATAAAACCAACTGATCTTAACTCGATGGATCAATGTCAACCGTACTACAGTGTGTACCAGACCTCTTTTGTCGACTGGAGGTGTCAGAACTCAATACTTAGTGTAAACAACCAGAATGCAGATCTTCGAAGTGTAGTAGTAGGACTTTATTAGATTAAAAGGAGGAAACATACAATGTTATTTACAAATTTGGGTCGTACGGGCAGCAAGCCGTACGTACTGTTGAACGTCTGTATCAATAAAATAATATCTAGTAATAATATAAATAAAAATAACAATAATATTACAATTAGATAACAATACAATTACATTATACATTAATTAGGTTATGTAGAATTATTAAGTATTAATGATATTGCATTTTGCTAACATTTATTTATTTATGGATGAGTGTTGTTCTTATTTTCTGCACTTTGTCCGGAAAATCGCCCAAGTTTGTCCAATTTTCTGGGTTTACCATTAACTCGTAGCAAGCCAATCTTTCACGATTTCAATTTAGAAATTTTCCTGGTAATAATTGACCCCCTCCAATATTTTAAATCGTTACATTTTCCTAATATATACGTATCTCGTATTCAAAGCTCCCGCACATTGGACATATTCGCATATCCTGATCGACGCTAATTTTTTTAGAAATTTCCTTGCCCCCAGCCTAAACCAAGCAAGCCCTGATCTCACTTTACATCCTAGATTGGGTATATATTATTATTTTCCCCAGACTTGTTTTACGTGTGTTTCTGTATGAAAACAGTGAACGTTTTCACGTACATATTAAGTAGTAGTAGTAGTAGTAGTAGTAGTAGTAGTAGTAGTAGTAGTAGTAGTAGTAGTAGTAGTAGTAGTAGTAGTAGTAGTAGGACTTTATTAGACAAAAAATAAGATATTTACAAATATGGGTGGCACGGGCAGTAAGCCGTACGTGCTGTTGACAGTCCGTTACAATAAAGTGATAATTGGTACTACTGTAAAGAAAAATAAACCACAAAAAAAAGCAATAACATTACAATTACATAAAGAAAACACAATGATAATATTACAATTCAATAATAACACAATAGCATTATACACTAATTAATTTATATATAATTGTTAATAATTAATGGTATTGCATTTTGATAACATATATTTATTCATGAATGAGTGTTGTTCTTATTTTCCGCGTTTTGTCCAGAAATTTACCGAGGTTTATCCAATTTTCTGGATTTACCAATAACTCGTAGCATGCCAATCTTTCCCGATTTGAATTTAGAAATCTTTCCGGTAATAACTGACGTCTCCAATATTCTAAATCATTACATTTTCCTAATATATGTATCTCATCTTCAAAGTTCCCGCACATTGGACATATTCGCATATCGTGATCGTCGCTAATTTTTAGAAATTTCCATGCCCCTAGCCTAAACCAAGCAAGCCCTGATCTCTCCTTAAATCCTAGGTTGAGTATATACGATTATTTTCCCCAGACGTGTTTTAGGTCTCTTTGTAAACACAGTGAGCGTTTTCCTGTACATTCGGCGAAAGTATCTTGTTGGTTTATATCTAAGTACCTCCTCCTTATTTTTCTCCACACGTTCTTACGATTTTCAGTCCCTTTTTCCCATATCCAAAGTATATACAGTAGGCTATATAGTATATACGCTATGGGGTAGAGCGAATAATCAGCAGGTATATACAATTTCTAGTCTTTATGTATAATTACCACATCAGCTAGTAAAAAAATTCGATAGATATTTTACATTATGCACTGATATTAATGATATTGGTTAGATATTTTATTTTTGCTATAAAACACACACGCACATAACTCAAGGTATTTGAAAAGCGATAATGCAAAATGTAGGGACGAAAGTAGTAGTAATAGAACATAGCATTCTCTAAAGAGACAGAGCAACTTGGATTACAGTTGCTGCCGGAAAGATTTCTCACATCGTGGGAGACGGATCGAGAGTGAAGTAAAAATATGCAAATTTTTAGGTGCAGTAAGGAAATTGAGGTATAGCAAAATTGGAGATCAATAAAGATATATGTATTATCAATAATAAACATCTCAATATAGTCTTTGTTTTCGATCTTTAATTATATTATGTAATAAGTAGTATTGATAAGTTGAATAACCTGATAGTGCATTTGATGTCTGCAGGGACGGGGAGATGTGAGCCCACGTGTGTACGTTTGGGGGTGTGTGTATGTGTTTTTTCTCTCTTTTTTTTAATTTTTCTAGCAATTTTTTAAATTATTAATATACAGAACGTCCCGCGCCGTAGCCGAGCGGTTAAAGTAGGAAAGCCTTGGCGCAGAGCTACGGGACTTGCGCTGGTTCGGGTCTCCATGGGGGAAGACATTTTCTCATGGTATTTCGGCCAGTATGGGACCGGTGCCCACCCAGCATCGTGAGGCAATTGGGTAGCTACAATAAGTAGCGGCTCCAGGTTGAGGAACCAGCTATAACGGCTAGGGGACTCGACATGCTAACCACATGTCACCCCTACACTGGCTGTTGATCATCTACCTCTGTGATTGACACATGCGGATGTGAAGGGCCAGCAGCCGGCTGGTAAAAGGGCAACCGCTGAAAAGTGGAAAGACCCTCAATCGGAAATATACAGAATGAGATGTTTTTTATATCTATACATATGGTATTTTCATGGATGTGTATTAATGTGTATGTAGTGTAGAAATAGATTTTAGTTTATTTATATATATATATATATATATATATATATATATATATATATATATATATATATATTCAAAGCAAAGAAACAAAAATTAAATTTTATAAAATAATCGCTGTACCTGTACTGATGAATGGATTAGGTTTTTTCCGGAGTTCGTACTCACATGTAGGCTAAGACAAATCTCAGTAAGCTTTAGGGCTGAAACGGTCTCCATACACCATCTGGTCATCTTTATCATGTTCACCTAATTCGATTCAGTTTGGTTTAAGGCCTCTCCTGACACATCATTATCATCTTTCATATCATCTGGGTATTCTTAACTCCAGGTACCCTAATCTCACAAGTGGGTTACAAGTACGCCATACCTGGATAGAATACCAGAAATATCGTAATGACAACCCCTGGTGACATTGTTAAAAACATTCATAAACTCGATATCTAAATTATAGCACGTGTTTTGAACATTGCTTAAGTTTAGTATAAGTATTAGTATTAAGAATGAATTTATGGTCTGAAAATCACATTGTAAGTACCTGCGCTGAACAAGTTAACTAATATTATTTATTTGGGTTGTAATCTTAGTATAAACACAACTGAAAGAGACATAAATATGAAACTGTCAAAATTTAAAATGAGTCCACCGCTGTGGTCTCGAGGTAGCGTGCTGCCTTGTTACGCAGCGGGCCCGGGTTCGATCCCGGTCGGGATAGTTTCCTGGGTGAAGTTTTTATCGGGGTTTTTCCTCACCTGTAAGACAAATGTCAGGAAACTTTAAGATTCAAACGGTCCCCGCACATGGTCATCGTTATCATCATCATTCATATTCATCTTAGATTAAGCTAAGGATTAAGGACTCTCCTGGCGCACCACTAGTATTATTATTATTATTATTATTATTATCATCATCATCATCATCACCCATTATATCATCGGAGCAACGTAATCCCGCCTTCCAGGCGACCCAACTTCAGAAGTGGGTTATAATTACGCCAATGCCAGGAGAGAACATCAGAAATGTTCAAAAGGACGAACTGGGACATTAAAAAATCAAATGATATGCGGAACTGTACATAAAACATTAAAGAACAAAACAAGAGGAGTACTAGATTGAAGTTTTATAAAACATCGGCAATTCCTGCATTACTTCATGGGATTCAAACTTGAGCAATTACCAAAAAAATTACAAAGTAGAATACAAAGCGTAGAAATGAACTTCCTTAGACGATTTCACAAGATTGGATCGGATAAAGAATGAAGATACAAGAACAGAGTTAAATAATATATATATATATATATACATACATATATATATATATATATATATATATATATTTGTGACATTCTCAATGCTGTGTCACGTTCACAACTGACGTCCAGCTGCCTTCTATCCTGCAGACTGACCTCCGTGCCATCTGATGGCTGACCGATTATCTCCATTGAATGATAAAATCAAGTAATATAGATATAAATGGTTTAGACATGTAGAAATAATGAATGTAACAAGATTACCAAAAGCAGCATTTAACTACGAGCCAAGGGGATCAAGGAATGTTGGAAGGCCAGTGGAAAGATGGACACGGAACAGATAATTTGTCTAATCCGTGAAGTAAAGTAGAAGAAGAAGAAGAGGAAGAAGAAGAAGGTCACATTATTTTTGTCATCCGGCACTTGACAAGTATAATCTGTGGGAGTATGTGGCGTATAACTAATAAATAAGCTAATACTGTGACAGTTATTTCCCCTACGGAAGCTTCCATGTTATGCAATGTGAATGATTACCATACAAATCACGAATGCATCAAAACCAATTGATTCTATTCATGAATCCTATTACCAGTTTCAATTTCAACATTTACACGTTGTTTTGTACATATTAGAAATGACGTGCCTTTTCTTGCGCTCCATGCATTGGTAGCTGATGAGATGTGACACCACACAGCTAATCAACAAAACAAAACACAATCATCATCTGTGTGTAATTAGCATCTTTATGACTAATACCAGTATCACGTAGCCGTGTATTTCAATTAACTGTTACGTAGGCCTAATACACTCTATATTTCAATCATAGCTTTGAGCATAGTTTTTTTTTTCAGGAAGGAGAATTATAGCATGTAATTAAATTATAATTTTCAACAGTTTTTATTTTGACAATAAATTCATAAAATGGAAGATACAATTAATTTAATTAACAAACAATTAAATCCTCTAGTAATATGTCATACAATATTACTGTTTGGTGAATATAATACTGACAAATTAACAAAAAATAAATTATGTAATGCAATTGTATGTAATGAATATCGTAGATGTTTTGCTTTGGTGCGTGTACTGTAAGGTTCAAAACATACCACATCATCATATAATTGGCGTTTCGTGTTTGATTCTGTGGTGGGGCTGTATAACATCATAAATTTAATTATGCAATTGAGGACAGCTTAAATGCATGTAATGTTAGTAAAAATTGATAATATTTATGCACGGAAAATATTTATTGTGAAAGTATTTTGACGTAATATTAAATGAAAAAATGGAAGTATTTATTTACGTTTTCATCGTTGGTCATTTTGAATTTTCATAGTATAACTATAATGAATCCATCGCTGTGGTCTCGAGGTAACGTGCTGTCTTGTCAAGCAGCGGGCCCAGGTGCGATTTCCGGTCGGGACAGGCTCCTGGGTGAGGTATTTTTCAGGGGTTTTCCTCATCTGTAATACAAATGTCAGGAAGCTTAGGACCCAATGGTCCCCGAAAATCATCCGGCCATCATCATCATCCTTATCATTATCATCATCATACCTCACCGGTGTGGAAAACAACGGGAAGCTACCACACTTATAATTCCTTAGTAACGCTGCAAAGCATAGTATGAAAATACTGTACTATGGTTGCACTGAAAGACCCTCGGGCAGAATTACCATAGAATATAACTATAATGAAGAGGTAATTATTTACGCAGTTAAACACAATTTTAATAAAACAAATGTTTGTAGAATTTCTTCTTCTTTTCTTCTTCTTAAACTTAATTTCTATGATTTTCATCCTGTTTATTTCCAAAATCACTCCTCGGAGGAAGACGTAGGCCTATTGGATGTGCATTCACTGTCTATCCATCTCTTGGCTGGTCTCCCTTTTGTTCTTCTCCCTTCCATTGGTCTATTCTCTTTAGCTCTTTTGCATGTCGGTTTCCTTCCATTCTTTCTACATGACCCCTTCCAATATTTTCGTCTATCTATAATGAATTTTGTTGTCTTGGATATGACATTTGTCTCTAATTTCTATGTTGTGTATTTTATCAAATAATGTTTTCCACTGAATAGATCTTAAGATTTTCATTTTGCATGTGCTCACTTTTTGTTTAGTTTTTGTTGTATCAGCCCTAGTTTCTGCTCAATATACGATAACTGGTCGAACTCTCGTTTTGTACATGCGGGGTTTGCTTTCTATTGACATAGAATTTGATATCTAAAAACTAACCTAACGTAATTTAAATTATTCTAAACTGTAAATGTAACAAATAGAGAGGGTAAAGTACTGCCATAAACACGGTAAAATACAGACATAAATATTTATTTTCGACAGATCTATGTCGTTGAAACCTGTTGATATCGACAGAGATGCACTGTTATCGACAGAGCTGCTGTAAGCATATGTATTAGTGTAGTTATGACTTCCATGTTGTATAATTTCAGAGGTATTAGAGTGGCCGTGACAAGAAATAGTCCCACTTGTTTTTATATTTACGAGTACAATGAGTTAAAGATACCTAAATTCCGTGGCTAAATAATTAATAAATCGTGTTATGAATGTATATTGCATGAAAATAGTTTTTTAAATGGGTAAATACATTTCTGGTTAGTTACAACCCTGCCGAACCTATTCCAAAATTAATAAATAATCTACTTCGGTTCATTGACCTATTAATATCCACTTAGTTAAATAAGTAAATAAATAACTACACATATACAGACATAAAAATAGATAGCGTCGGTCCTCCTTCCAAGGATCGCGGGTTCAAACCCGGTCTCATTTGATATATCTTCAGAGTGTAAAAATCCTAAATAATAATTCCTTCGGGGAGAAAAAAACCGTGAGCCCATGTCGTAGATTCACGACAAAGAACCTCGAGTCTGAAAGAAGGGGCTTTGTCGTGCGTTTCATTCCAGATTTGAATTGGGACGCTAATGACTTTTAGCTGCTAATGAGCCTCGTTATATGAAACAATAACATATAAAAATATATTCTCTCTCTTTCTTCCTACAATATATAGACTATATTTAATTAATGTTGGGAAGTAAACATTATGAGGTATAATCATTAAAATTCATCGGAGAACATATTGTTTAAACAACTCACCTCATAAGATTCATGCTTCCATGATATCGCGATTTCAAACATAGTCATGTTCATCATCAGCCATAAACTCCGACTGACGAAATTCTTCGGCCGTCAACTATTCTATTGTCGCCATCTTCAGTGGCAGCACTGAAGATGGCGACAATAGAATAGTTGACGGCCGAAGAATTTCGTCAGTCGGAGTTATGGCTGATGATGAACATGACTATGTTTGAAATCGCGATATCATGGAAGCATGAATCTTATGAGGTGAGTTGTTTAAACAATATGTTCTCCGATGAATTTTAATATATAGACTGTTTATGTAGTATTAAGATTAGAGTGTCTCTCTAGCATGTAACGATACCGGATTTATTCTCTGGTTACACCTACATTTTTATTTCGAGTACAGATATAAAGACTGGAATGAGATTCATTCAGCCTCGAGAGAACTCAGTTAATATTTGATATGATAAACAGTGAATTCCGTTTACGAATACTGAACTACGAAATGAGGCAGTGTGCCATGATAACCATATACAGTAACTTTCTATATATAGTCTCGCTGTAGTATCAAGGTAGCGTGTTGCCTTGTAACGCAGCGGGCCCGGGTTCGATCCCCGGTCGGGACAGTTTTTCTGGGTGAGGTTTTTATCGGAGTGTTTCCTCACCTGTAAAACAAATGTCAGGAAAACTTTAAGGCTCAAACGGTCCCCGAAATCATATGGCCATCATCATCATCCATATCATCATCATCATCATCAGGTGAAGGATGATGATAAGGGTGAGGATGATGATGATGGCCATATGATTTCGGGGACCGTTTGGGCCTTAAAGTTTTCCTGACATTTGTCTTACAGGTGAGGAAAAAACCCGATAAAAACCTCACCCAGAAAAACTGTCCTGACCGGGGATCGGACCCGGGCCCACTGCGTGACAAGACAGCACGCTACCTCGAGACCACAGAGGTGGATATATATATATATATATATATATATATATATAACTTTCCTCATTAGAGGATTGCCACAAGGGCAAAGTGATACAATTACTTTTCGAAATTGATTAAATACATTTTGTAGGTACTTAAAAAAATGTCAAATTGTAATTGAAGAGCGATTCCATCAAAATGTCAAATCGAGGTGAAAATTATTTATTAGGAAATATTAGGAGAAAGGACTATTGGAAAGCTCCAAGGTAGACAGCACTGTAATATTCGGATGGACCGTAAGGAACTGGACATCGGAGATATGAACTAGATTCGGTTACTTAAAGTAGAGTCCGGTAGATGGCCTTCTGAATGCGACGTTAACACTTACAGATTCCATAAGCGACAGTGTTGGTTGGTTAGTTTGAGGAATATAAGATATTATACATAGTTTTTTTTTTTTTTTTACCCGGTAAGTAGTCAGTCGTCCTCTACTAAGTTATTAAACTTCAAGTTATTCCAATATGGACACCTTTCGAAAACAATGTCTTATCTTCTGCTTTTTAACTGGAACTGATGTGTTATATAGGTTGTATAACGGATTTATATCTGCAGGTATGTTCTCGTTGAGTATGTCTTTATTCCTTGCTTCTTTAGAATCTCTATATGTCTTCAAGGATGCTGATTCTTGTTTTCGAAAGGCCTCCATATTGGAATAACTTGTAGTTTAATAATCTAGTTGAGGACGACTGACTTACCAGGTAAAAATTATATAATTAAAATCTTATTACATAACCTCGACAGTGCTAAAGAGATTCTAAAAGAAGTAAGGAATAAAGACATACTCAACGAAAACATACCCGCAGATATAAATCCGTTATACAACCTATATAACACCATCAGTTCCAGTTAAAACGCAGAAGATGAAAAATTGTTTTCGAAAGGCCTCCACATTGGAATATAATTAACATATTATTACATTACCTCGACAGTGCTAAAGAGATTCTAAAAGAAGCAAGGAATAAAGACCTACTCAACGAGAACATACCCACAGATATAAATCCGTTATACAACCTATATAACACCGTCAGTTCCATTTAAAACGCAGAAGATGAAAAATTGTTTTCGAAAGGCCTCCATATTGGAATAACTTAAGTTTAATGATCTAGTTCAGGACAACTGACTTACCAGGCAAAAAAATATATAATTAACGTATTATTACGTAACCTCAACGGTGCTTTAATATGAATTTCAAAAGTGTTGATTGAGGAATATATTTTAGAACATTTCATTCCTTATATATTTATTAAACTGTGAAAGTGTACATTTAATATCCGACTCACTCTACGAATTTGCAAAGAAAACAAATGGCAGCTTTATAATGCGAAATTTTTAGATCGATATTCCACAGTTCTAGGACCATATCCTTATCTTTCTGCAGGATTATCAAACTTTATTTTCAACTTTGAACATTATTTGTTTAATAATCCATGAAATAACAGAGTTCAGGGAATTCACGATAAAAAAGGAAAGTTATTTGCGAGAGAGTCGAATAGTAGGCGGAAACTTAGTTGAAAAACTTCCGGAGAAGAGTAAAAAAAGCAACAATGCTTGTATTATAAAAGAAAGAAAAGAAAGAAAGAGTATACTCTTCCACTATATTATCAAACTCATATATATTTGTCTTTTCTATTTATGAAGGAAGTTTCACGCAGAAATGTCTTGTCGTGTTTTGGCGTAATATTCGAACCCTATGCAGGCCAGCTCGGGCGGAAATATTCTCGCATTTCATAGCGTCCACATACAACCAAGCAAATAGGAGAATCCAGCCAACAAAAACAAGTTTTGTAATATAGTATTACAGGCTGGCGTAAAGTAACGAATTTCTTACACTCCCCAACGACCTTTGTTGAAGTTTCTTCTGTAGAAATGTAGCGGCAAATATGAAACTTTCTCCTTTTCAGCCATCACTTGAATGAAACTTCCACATTCTTACGCTTCCTATTCTGTAAGAAAAAAAGTGGAGGAATACCGCAATAAAACAAACAATAACAAAGCAGCCATACGTACAAAATGGTGCCTAAAATTCTTTTAAGATATTAAATTGACCTTACTATCATTTAACTGTAACAATCCAATTTTTATTGTTTTATGTTAAGAGAATTTTATTCAAGGAGATGCACTATATCCTCTACTATTTAATTTTGTACTAGAGTATGCCATCAAATCAGTGGAGGATGAAGAAGGCCTAAACTAAATGGTATTAATAAGCTGTTAGTTTATGCTGATGATATAGTACTATTGGGCGATATCGAAGAGATACTAAAGGCCAAAATGCACAGACTATTGAGTAAAACTAAGAAATTGGGACTGGAAGTAAATATCAATAAAACTCAATATATGGTCACACATAGAAATACATTATATAATGCAAATCGACAGCTAATGACAAATGAGGGACATTTAGAGAAAGTGTCTGAATTCAAACACCTACGAACAATAATCACAAATAGGAATGAAATAAACAAAACAAAAATTAAACATAGGCTCGATTTTGGACAAGCTTGCTATTAGGCATTACAGAGAATCTTGACGTCCCAGCTCCTTTCAAAAAACGTTAAACTGAAAACATATAAAACTATATTCTACCAGTTATATTATATGGATGCGAAACATGAACTCCTAGTTTAAGGGAGGAAAGGAGATTACGGGTGTTCGAGAATAAAGTTACTGGGAAATTTTCGGACCGAAGAGAGATGAACAGACAGGTGAATGTAGAAGACTTCATAACAGTGAACTGCATGGCCTTTATAGGAAGTCAGATATAATAAGAACAGTTAATTCTCTTGGACTGCGATGGGTAGGACATGTGGCACGTATGGGGGATGAAAGATGTGCACGAGAACTTCTGGTAGGAAAACCAGAGGAAAAACGCCCAGCTGGTAGACCAAGAATGGGGTGGGAGAATAACATTAACTATGATTTGAGGGAAGTACATTATACAGGGAATGATTGGAAAACATTAGCTCAGGATATGGATGTATGGAGAACTTTTGTCTGCGCGGCCATGAACCTATGGGTTCGATAATGCCAGTGAGTTAGTTACTGAAATTTCTTCCAACCAATATTAACCTAACTAGTTAACTATATATAACACATAATGAGGCTTTGCTGATATTAAGGGTGAACTCGACGAAGGTTCAATTTGTTTTTGTAAACATAACGTGGAAGACTCTAGTAACTGGTGTAATCACTTACAAGAGTCTAATTCGGCTCTAATACTGTCAAATTTGCTTTGGAATACAAAAATGTGCGAGGTTTAGGATATGAGAGACAAACTTGACATAATGCTGCGCATTGTTACGTTGTTCTCTACTCGCTCACTCTGCACGTGTTCTGTTCTTAGTAACATGATAATAGTACAGTATTATTTTGTCTATTACAAACGATGTAATGTAAAATTAATGAGTTCTGAAGGAAACGACGAATCCACGTCTTCTGGATGTACTCGGAAGATAGCGAATGTAATGAAGATCTATCTTCAGAAAGGAAAGAACACCAACTACAACTGTGAAAAATTCAATTTGTCAGTAGAAGAACTACTCAGAAGTACGCTACCCATTGAATCTGCCATCAAACAAACTCCAAGATCTCAATGCACTATTGCCGTATGTGCCTTTTCCTTGGAGGAATTACTTCAAAAAAGTTCTTAATCCAGGAGATGCTAGTCGTCCTCCAGACGACGGTAATGTAGACGTCTTTTCGGAGGAAGAACAAGATTGATCAACCAGACTATTGATATTTGTTTTTTTTTTTCAATGTGGTGAAAGTTAATGTTATATCAATAACAATTTAACGAACGGTACAATGCTACAGGAGGTAATATTCTTTATTGTGTGTTCTGTTTTCGATTTATGATTTTCAATTGAAAGTATTGTGAAGCAATAAGTACTAACACGAATTGTTGCGTAACGTAATAATTAATAAAATATATACCACCTGTTTTTTTATTTTCTGTCAGTGCAGAGAAAAATTATTTATAATAAACTAGCTATTACCTGACGTGCGCTGCTACGCCTATATAAATGAAAATTAATGTATTTTTATATTTAGTTGAATAAGTAAAAGGGGAAAGCTGACGATAAAACAGAATTGTTTTGAAACATGTTCAACAACAAATCAACATTAATATTGAGGTAAGATGTCCAGACTAAAAATAATATAAAAAATTACAAATATATATTTTTTAGATACCATATGCTGATTACCCGGCGTTGCCCGGGAAACTACCTATCCCGATCTTCTTGACATAAATAAGCTGATATACGAAAATTGTGTGTTTTATGTTTAGTTAAATAAGGTGAGGGAAAAATTTACATCGTAATTATTTTTAGATACCCCGTGCTGTTTACCCGGCGTTCTCCGGGAATCTACTCATCCCGATCTTCTTGACATAAATGAGCTGAAAGACGAAAATTAATGTACTTCTTATGATTAGTTGAATAAGTATAATGAAAAATAATTATAAATGTATATGGTAATTATTTTAAGATTCCCCGTATTGATTACCCGGTGTTTCCCAGGAATCTACTTATCCCGATCGTCTTGGCATAAATGAGCGAAAAGACAAAATTCGTTATTGAGTTATCCGTAAATCAATATCCGCCACGTGCTGCTATGCTTTTGCACAGGAATCTACGTACTTGTCTCGATCTTCTTGGCATCAACAAAAGACAAAAATGGTTATTGTGAGTTATCCGTAAGAGATACATACATGCTGTTGCGGACTTCTAGAGCTTTTTGAGATATTCAATTCTGTGTACATTAATTGTGTATATTTGTTATGGTTTAGGCAGCGTAAGCCATTTAAGCGTCCAAAGAGCTACTTTTTTCCCCGTTTTCTACTACAAAGGGCAATTTTTAAGGGTGTATGAGCTGAGTTTCACAACTCTCTTTTAACCTATGTTCATCCTGAGAAACTCCTGAACATTTTGCAAGAAACTCGATCACAATCGGATCAGCGGTATGGCCGCGCATAAAGTACAAACAAACAAACAAACAAACATACATTTTTATATATTAGATAATGTATTATGTAGATGCTAATTGTTCTTTAAGTATTTAAAGGTTGATAATGTTTCATCAGAAGGATATACAGAGATTTAGATCTGCTGGAATGAGATACATTCGGAGGACTGTAGGATACACACTACTAGATCACAAAAAAAAATGAAGACATCTTAGAAGAATTACACATGGAACCTTTAGAAAACAAAATTTCTGATTATAAGTCAAGATGGATGCAACATATTCATCGAATGGAAGATCACAGAATACCCAAAGAAATGTTAAGATATCAACTGCAGGAGGAAGAACACCAGGACGTCCACTCATTAGAATTCTGAATGTGTTTGTCTTGAGGCCGAAACAGGTCAACAAATGGCCTATATTCGTGAATGTACTATGATGATGATAATGATAATGATTCATGTGAATAATTAAATTGATGGTTATTATTATTATTATTATTATTATTATTATTATTATTATTATTATTATTATCATCATCATCATTATTATTATTATTAATAAGTGAAAGTTATATAATGTTATGTGATGACATTAAGAATTTAATAAAAAATACGATCATGTTGCACGTAGTTCTCGTCTTTTCGTTTTTCAAATTTATCACAAGTAATGCCACGAGTGATTTCAAATTTATCTAGAGAATTTGGAAATCAAGGGGGGCACGCCGTAGCGTAGTGGTTAAGGCACTGCGCTACAAGCCGGAAGGTAGAGGGTTCAAGTCCCGTTGGGGTCAGGATTTTTAAACTGACCCAAACCTTCTGGCGGCACTATGGCCCTGGGGTCGACTCAGCCTCTAACGGAAATGAGTACCAGACGCTTGTTCTGGGGGTAAAGGCGGCCGTCATGCAGGGCTGACAACCCGGCTGACATAAAGTGCCGATTGTCTAGAAAACGTGGGAGCCTTAACCTCCCACTACCCCAAGGGCCTCCTGAGGTCTGTTGTGGGATCACTTTACTTTTTACTTTTATTTGGAAATCAAGAGTGGCATTTGTTAGATCTACTTAACGAAAAAAATTAATATGTTTACTCACAAATCATTATTTAAATATAGTTATTTTAAAATATTTATAGCCTATATTTAATGTAAACGACGTTGTTTGAAAACAAATGAGAAACGTTTATGTTTCATTTGTTCATCACAGCAACCAGATGATTTTATTCATTGCCAAGTAGGATCGCAATATTGTATGAATGCACCCTAGTGGAAAAAAAAGAAACACATCAAACTGTTTATAACCAACATTATAGGTTATTAATTAATTTCTGATGTCCTATACATCAATTATATTTTTCTGGAAAGTAAATACCAGGATATAATACGTTTAAGAAAGAACAAACAGTGTTTTATTTTTATTGTCATATAATCAATTCCTATTTTTTTTAGATTATATCTCGCAAGCGGTATCTGGTTAAATTCGTGCACCAGAAAAAACAAGCTATAACTGCTGGGGGACTCATGCTGACCACATGTCACCCCTACACTGGCTAGATGATCATCTACCTCTGTGATTGCCACGGCTGATAGGCTAAGGGCCTCCTAGGCCTGTCGCGCCGTGGAATATAGCATATATATATATATATATATATATATATGGTATGATAAGAAAAATAAATGCCTGGACGGGATTCGAACCCGAATCTCTGAGTCTGTACCTCAGCGTGTTATCCATTACACCACCAGGCGAATCCAATAAAAAAAAGTGTTTGAATTAGATTCGCCTGGTGATGTAATGGATAACACGCTGAGGTACAGACTCAGAGTTCCGGGTTCGAATCCCGTATAGGCATTTATTTTTCTTATCATATCATTTAAGCTTCCATTGCTCAATGTTAAAAATTATAACATATATATATATATATATATATATATATATATATATATATAACCTGGTAGCCACATGCATTGTAGGATTCTTACACATTTATGTATATATATAGCTACATTCAACGTATCTCTTTGAGAGTCAGTCACTGCATAACAATATTCAGAATATTAAAAAGGATTTAAAAGGATGAGCTTTCTTTAATATTGTAGACTTATGTGATAAATATTGGAGTGAAACTAACTCACTGGCACTATCGAACCCATAGGTTCATGGCCGCGCGGACATAAGCACTCCACATATCCCTAACTCGAGCCAATGTTATCCAATCATCGCCTGTATAATCTACTTCCCTCAAATCATAGTTAATGTTATTCTCCCACCTCATTCTTGGTCTACCAAATGGGCGCTTTCCCTCTGGTTTTCCTACAAGAAGCTTCCATGCACGTCATTCATTCCCCATTCGTGCCATGTGTCCTACCCATCGCAGTATACGAGACTTAACTGTTCTCATTATATCTGGCTTCCTATAAAGACCATGTAATTCACTGTTATGCAGTCTTTTCCAGTCACCTGTCTGTTCATCTCTCTTTGGTTCAAAAATTGTCCTAAGAACTTTATTCTGAAATACTCGTAATCCCCTTTCCTCCCTTAAAGTAAGAGTCCAAGTTTCGCATCCATATAATATAACTGGTGGAATAATAGTTTTATATATTTTCAGTTTAACGTTTTTTTGAATGGAGTTGGGAAGTCAAGAGTCTCTGTAATGCATAATAAAACGTATTTCCAGAATTGAGCCTATGTTTAATTTCCTTGTGTATCTGATTCCTATTTGCGATTACTGTTCCTAGGTATTTGACTTCAGCCACTTCCTTAAAATTTCCCTCATTTGTCATTAGCTGTCCATTTCCATTATGTAATGTATTTTTATGTGTGGCCATATATTTAGTTTTATTCATATTTACTTCCAGTCCCAATTTCTTAGTGTTACTCAGTAGTGTTTGCGTGTTGGCCTTTAGTATCTCCTCGCTATCGTCCAATAGTACTAAATCATCAGCATAAACTAACAGCTTATTAATACCATTGAGTTGTAGGCCTTCTTCGTCCTCTAAAGATTTGATTGCATGCTGTAGTACAAAATTAGATAGTAGAGGAGGTAGTGCATCTCCTTGCTTCAACCCACTGTGGATTTCAAAAGTATCCGAAAACTATTTGCCTACATTGGGGTGAAACACGACTGTGATTGGTTCTAAAACAAATTTCATTGAAACGTGATTGGTCATTGATTCCCATTTCGGGCACGAGTTAAATAGTCATTGTAATTATTGTGAAACAATGTATAATGCTAATCCAACTTAGTATAATAAATTAAATACCTACATTTTTATTCTGTTATTATTATATAAAACTTTCCTCATTAGAGGATTGCCTCAAGGACAAAGTGATACAGACAATTAATTTTTCTAATTGATTAAATACATTTTGTAAATATATTTTAAAAAATTCAACTTGTAGGCCTAATAAAAGTATACATACTACAAAGTAATTTTGTAAATATGGTTTCTTAAAATTGACATTGATCCTCTAATGGCAGCGATGGAAATTCTAGAAAGGTACACCCTGTCCAAATCTGAGGAATTCCAAAATTTGGCTAAGAATCCTGGTATAGTACCTCTTGCCACGATCATCAATCCTGTGACAGTTATACTATCTACTTGGTATTTATCTTTGTAATAGTCAATTGTTGGCTCATATATGCCTTTCTTTTCAGAGTCAACTTCCTCAGGTTGGCCACTATGAGTCTCAAAACGAATTGTGGGATCTAATATCATACCAATTTTAGAGGATGGTCTAAATGCAATAATATCTATTCGTCTGTTACTCCCATTAATGGCCACAGCATGTACTTCCTCATAAACTGTGTATCCAAAATCTCGCAAGGCTTCTGCCATCATATTTCGAATAGTGTGGTGCCGAATATTTCTCAGTGATTCTCCAAATGGACAGGCCCCAAGGACGTGAACAAATCCGTTTAAAATTAATAATACATAATGTAACTTCTGCATTTTCTTCATGCACTTACAGTCTATACATTGAAAACAGAGCTCGCCCTTAATATCCGGAATGACAGAAACTGACTATAATCATAGATGTCCTTATTTAAACTACCCGTACTTCAAGAATGTATATTTATAATTCGCCCCTAATATCCGAAACGCCTCATATTTTCATTTAAAGGTCATATTTGAATGTCAATGCTGTTACCTCTCATGTCTTAAAACTCAGTACATGGTTATATTATACAATCCGAGATAATCACAATCCTCGCAAGTCCTCATATCATGCAACTTATCACTGAAATAAATTAGGCAGCTAATTTATACGAATGTGTCTAAATGGCACAAAGAGTAGGGTGCGTGTAGGCAAACAGTTTTCGGATACTTTTGAAATCCACAATGGGATGAAGCAAGGAGATGCACTATCTCCTCTACTATTTAATTTTGTACTAGAGCATGCCATCAAATCTTTAGAGGATGAAGGCCTACAACTCAATGGTATTAATAAGCTGATGATGTAGTACTACTGGCCGATAGCGAGGAGATACTAAAGGCCAACACGCACACACTACTGAGTAACACTAAGAAATTGGGGCTGGAAGAATATGAATAAAACTAAATACGAGTATATGGTCACACATAAAAATACATTATATAATGGAAATGGACAGCTAATGACAAATGAGGGAAATTTTGAGGAAGTGGCTGAATTCAAATACCTAGGAACAATAATCACAAACAGGAATTAGATGCACAAGGAAATTAAACATAGGCTCAATTCTGGAACTGCATGTTATTATGCATTGCAGAGAATCTTGACGTCCCAACGCCTTTCAAAAAACATTAAACTGAAAATATATAGAACTATTATTCTACCAGTTATATTATATGGTTGCGAAACATGGACTCATACTTTAAGGGTCAGTTTCACCAACAGAGGTAACTGTATTACGCCAGTTTAAGCTATGCATTATACACGGGGAAAACTGGCGTAATACAGTTACCTCTGTTGGTGAAATTGGCCCTAAGGCAGGAAAGGAGATTACGAGTATTTGAGAATACAGTTCTTAGGATTTTTTTGGACCAAAGAGAGATGAACAGACAGGTGAATGGAGAAGACTACATAACAGTGAACTACATGGTCTTTATAGAAAGCCAGATATAATGAGAACAGTTAAGTCTCGTAGACTGCGATTGGCAGGACATGTGACACGAATGGGGAATGAAAGACGTGCATGGAAGATTCTTGTAGGAAAACCAGAGGGAAAACGCCCAGTTGGTAGACCAAGAATTAGGTGGGAGAATAACATTAACTATGATTTGAGGGAAGTAGATTATACAGGGGATGATTGGAAAACATTGGCTCAGGATAGGGATATATGGAGAGCTTATGTCCGCGCGGCCATGAACCTACGGGTTCGATAGTGCCAGTGAGTTAGTTAGTTAGCTAAGCAGTGAACTTGATGTGACAAATGAAAATACATGAACAGTTAATAAACCAAAGATATTACAATGGACATTTATAGATAATCTTTTTAATATTTTCCTTAATTTAACATCCACATAATGTTCTGTGACGTGATCTCTTTCTCCAAATGTCACTAAACTGAACAGTATAACCCTACTGAACTAATCAATAACCAACATAGTGATGGTCCACTCCCGGATCGTCGGGACGCTAACAACGTACCAGACAACTGGAGTGAGAGTCACCCAATACACGAGGATGGTCTCATCTCGGCGGTCTTTGATGCACTAGACGATGCATGTGACACGCTGAGGAGAGAGCCCACCCTTAGGGTATTGCCACACGTAGCTGCACGCTTTGTCAGCACCCTATTGAGCTTCTACTGATCATGGGTAGTAGGGGAACCGGGATCCTATTCTGGAATGCTCAAGTCATCCGCAATAAAAAAGCAGAACTACTACACTATTTAAACAAAAATATAATTCCCATAGCACTAATAACTGGAAAGCATTAGCTTAGGATAGGGATGTATGGAGAGCTTATGTCCGTGCGGCCATGAACCTACGGGTTCGATAGTGCCAGTGAGTGAGTAAGTAAGTAAGTAAGTAAGTAAGTAAGTAAGTATAGCACTAATAACGGAAACTCACCTCACGAATGAGAAAAATTCAACAACAGAAACTATTCAACATACAGGTTGGATAGAAACAACAGACAAGGCGGTGTGTTACGCTTATGGTACTTGTATTCGGGCATAAAGGACCTTTGGAACATGGATTAATTGTGACGGTAAGAGAGCGTGTGATTTACCTACGGATTAGGCTAGCAGAGCGGTATGGCTGATGACTATATTAGTAGAGAGAGGGTATTCCAGATAAATAAATGAATAAATAAATAAACATCTGTATTTAAACTATAAGAACAAAATATATAATTTCAGATAAAATAAATAGGCCTAACTTAATCTATTACACATCTTGGGGAGAGAAAGAGAGAGGTTAAACTATGGTATGTTGAAGCTTCGCCCCATGGCCCGACTTAACCCATATTTCGTTACTAATTTTATTTCATAACAACTTAAATTTATTTCCAGACCTAAGCCCATCTTGATTTTATTATAAAGGCCCCCAAAATCCTATTAAGAATAACCATGTGCAGACTAACCAAAGCAGCTACTGCTTCTACTACATTTTCAACACTGACCGTCCATATACTCTACACTTTTATTACTACCCTCTGAAGGCCTAACTGTAATCTCTCTCTCTTTCACGAAGCCATAGTAAGTTCATAGGCCCTAGCGGTACATTTGTCATGTCTGTCTTTTGGAATGTGAAAAACCTGACTTTGTCATCCTTAGGCTATATTTCGTTCTGGAAGTTTCCAGACGCTCAACTTTTAACTGTATATGCTTTGATATAGACCTAACTGTAAGTAGTCAAGGTAAATCTGATTACCATTTCTGTCTACATCCTGTTATTCTAAGCATTCCAACTAAAACTAATATTCCCTATCATATGAAACCTATAATATTAATACTATTTAAAATAATTAATTAAAATATCTAGTCCTGTTTATAACACGGTGGTGTGGCCATCTTGGTACATAAAACCGTCAAACATAACCTAGTCGACTTACCCGTCACAAATAGGACAGAATGCGTAGCCATTTGACTTAAAATTGGCCGCCATACAGTCACAGTAATTTGTACTTTTAATCCTGCAGGAAACATAGACATAAATGATATAGAAAATCTCATAGGAACAAATAACAATATAATACTAGCTGGCGATTTAAATGCCAAGCATACTGATTGGGGCTGCAGAACAAATAATAGGGCCGGCAACAAACTCAGGGGATTTATTACGACTCCAATAGGAGCTTTCAAATCCTGGCACCAGATAAGCCCACTCACTATCCTAACTACATAAATTTTCGACCAGATATTCTTGATATCGCTTTAATGAAAAATATTAACATTCCCTGTGATATCACGGTAGAAAATAACCTCCAATCAGACCACTTTCCAGTGCGCCTTACACTAAGAGGTAGACCAAGCAGAGTTCAAACAAGACAAATACCCGAATTACAAATTAGCAAACTGGACCCAATTAAAAATAGATATTGAAAATTCATTACACGATCGACCATTAAACACGCCTAATGATATTGACAAGGGTGTAGACAGCCTAACAAATATCTTAAATACGGCTATTAACACTAATATTCCAAAAACAATCTATTAGAACCAACCAGCCGTATCTCCCAGATCATATCATATGCCTAATTAGGCAAAGGAACGATGCAATAAGAAAATGACAAATAACTTGCAATACAGAGAAGAAATGAATGAATGATCTGCAACAAAGAATCAAGGTTGCTATACAAACATTCGTGTCAAACACCTGGAAAAATGTAATTGGCAGTCTATATACTAAAGACATGCCGAGAACATGGAATGTGATTAAAAAATACAAAGCGGATACATACCCCCTCTCATCTTGCCTAACGGTAGAACCGTCACAGCCCAGGAAAGAAAGGGAAGCGTTTGCAAATCATCTGGAGCGAACCTTTGTACCGCATCACCCTCCGAATAACCCGCAATTTACAAGGGAAACGGAAACAATGGTCCAAGAATTTCTAAATAGAATACCCAGTAAACAAATCAGGAAAACAAACCTCTCAGAAGTCAAATGGCTAATAAATCACCTTCCCGATAGAAACGCACCTGGCCCTGATGGCATAAAAAACATAGTGCTGAAACAATTACCCAACATCGGATATGCATTTTTAGCAAAAATAATAAATGCCATGTTCGAGGTGAAGTATTTCCCAAAAACATGGAAAACTGGGCGTATAATATTATTCCCCAAACCTGGAAAAAAAAACCTAGAGAACCAGGAAATTATCGCCCGATAATATTATTAAACACAATGAGTAAGATATCTGAAAAAAATATATTTAGGCTAAGCGCCTTAATCACAATCCAAAACAATTAAATGTAATTCGGGATGAACAGAACGGATTCCGTCCAAAACATAGCACAGTAACCCAGCTAATGAGACTCCTTGAACATATCACTAGAGGGTTCAACGAAAATCGTGTCACGATTGGATTATACTTAGATATAAAGATGAATTTAATTTAAGGGGACCGACTATTGAATTTCTGTTTTTTTTTATTTTTTATTTTTTTAGTTTTCATCTGATTGTTTTGAAATTTTTATCTACATTAGGTTCTTAGGTTCTTATACAAGCTTTTCTGTGAAGTTTGATATGTATAAGTAGAATAGTTTCAGAATTGTGATTTTTTAAAACAATTTTTTAAAATATCTTCTAAAAAATGCTCCTAGAGATGCATTTTTAAATTTTCTCTGATGAAATGTGAGATTCAGAGTCTCTACGATTCCACTAAAAACATTTGCTATGCAAAAAATATTCATAGAGTGAGGATGCTGCTTATTTTTCATTTTTTGAAAAAAAAAAATTAACACATTATTTGTTTCATCTCAATTTAAAAGAACACAAGTGTCTTAGACTAGTAACTACATAGCAAATTTGAATTAGCATTTATATTGGAGGGTTTAACTACAAAATTTCACTTTCATAGCAAAAAAATTGCTTCGTAAGGATCATATTAAATTTTGGAAAATGTCAAAAATATTCAAACAGACAAAATACGCATACTACATGTTAAGTAGTAATACTGACCGCACGTGCAATCCTACGTCACGCACTCAATTTTGCTCCTACTATAATTTATTTTAATGACTATTTAACTCATGCCCCAAATGGGAGTCAATGACCAATCACGTTTCAATGATTTCTGTTTTACAACCAATCACAGTCGTGTTTCACGAAATATTTATCAGTGTTATATTTACCATATTAAAGAAAGCTCCTCCTTTTTAATATTCTTAACAGGTGGGATAAGCATATTTGGAAAGACACAAAAAATATATTGGTAAAACATTGGTGGAATCTGTTGCAATGTACGGAAGTGAGGTATGGACAATCAATAAGTACTACAAGAATACACTAATAGCTCTAGAAATTGATTATTTACGGAGAAGTGCCAGAAAGTCTAGATTAGAACATGTCACAAATAAGGAAATTAGAAACATAATGGAAGCAGAAGAAAGCATAATTGAAAGAATTGAGGAGAAGGAATTAAAGTGGTTAGGACATGTCTTAAGAATGGAAGATGAGCGATGGCCGAAGCAACTATATGAATGGCATCCGAACAGAAAGAAGAAAAGAGGGAGACCAAGGTTAACATGGAAGCAAAACATGAAGACAGTAATGCAAGCTAGAGGGCTTAAGCATCGAAGATGCCCAAGACCGTAGGCTTTGGTGGTTTGGCACGGGAAGACGGCAGCAGCTGTAAAAACCCGAAGATAGATAGATAGAACAGGTCTGACCATTATTTTGCAGTGACTGAGCTTGGGAGTAATACGGCTACTAGATTGTATATATAGTGCATGAATGTCAACACATGCCGCATGCGGGAGTTAATATAAAAACATTTGTAGCAATTTATTTTACCACCAAAAAAATAAACCACTGTTTGCACTTTCTTAAATGTATCTTTTCCCAGGTAACAATCCAGAAAAATATAATTGTCATATTTACATCATACATCAGAAATTAATTAATATACAGTTTGATGTGTTTCATTTTTCCTCCACTAGAGAGCATTCTTACAATATTGCGTTCCTTTGGCAATAAATAGTATGATCTGGTTGCAGTGATAAACAAAAGAAGCAGATGAAGCGTACCAATCATTTCTCATTTGTTTTCAAACATCGCCGTTTACATTAAATATATAAATATTTAAAAAATAACTATAGTTAAATAATGATTTGTGAGTAAACGGCTTAATTTTATTCGTTAAATAGTCCTAACAAATGCCAATCTTGATTTCCAAATTCTCTAGATAAATTCACTCCTCACTTCGTGAGTCGTGAATTTATCATTAATTTGGAAATCACTCGTGGCATTACTTATGATAATTATCCGAAGGAATGAGAGTTATTATGAAGTAAATAAACAAAACATGGATTTTTTGCCATTTTTTTCAATTTGTATCACTATGTCCCCTTCAAGTACAACAAGTGTTTCCCATTTTATTAATAATTTCTAAGTGTGTAAACTAATACTTCAGGGACGTAAAGGTAGTTCTTATTGAGCAATTTGGGTGCATTCAAAGGCATCATTTAATTTAAATCCTTTTTGCTACATTTCTCCTCGGAGTGGTTCTGCTAATTAATAGAATCGCAGTCGAGTTGGAATACAAACGAACATTGTATTGTCGCGCGACTGCCTGGAGGAGTCTTGGGAGACTGTCCATTGCCCCGATCTGCCGGCTCATTTCACGGTTGTTGAGCGCTCAATCGTCAGTGGAGCAGTTGCGAGCTGCTAGCATTAGAGCTACATTCACATTTGTGCAATCCATTTCCCAGACTCTAACAACAGACTTCATTCATTTTATTTAATGTACTTCTGGAAAATTTAAAATGTAATAATAATAATAATAATAATAATAATAATAATAATAATAATAATAATAATAATAATAATAATAATAATAATAATAATATTATTATTATTATTAATATTATTAATATTATTAATATATTATTATTATTATTATTATTATTATTATTATTATTATTATTATTATTATTATTATTATTATTATTATTATTATTATTATTATTATTATTATTATTATTATTATTATTATTATTAATTATTATTATTATTATTATATTATTATAGAAATGGACAGCTAATGACAAATGAGGGAAATTTGAGGAAGTAGTTGAATTGAAATACCTAGGAACAATAATCACAAATAGGAATGAGATGCACAAAGAAACTAAACATTGGCTCAATTCTGAAAATGCGTGCTATTACGCATTACAGAGACTCTTGATGTCACAACTCCTTTCAAAAAACTTTAAACTGAAAATGTATAAAACTATTATTCTACCAGTTATATTGCATGGATGCGAAACATGGACTCTTAGTTTAAGGGAGGGAAGGAGATTACAAGTATTTGAGAACAAAGTACTTACGAAAATTTTTGGACCAAAGAGAGATGGACAGGCGGCTGGTGAAGACTGCATTTAACAGTGAACTATATTGCCTTTATAGGAAACCAGATATAATGAGAACATTTAAGTCTCGTAGATTGCGATGGGCAGGACATGTGGCACGAACGGGAATGAAAGGCGTGCACGGAAGCTTCTTGTAGGAAACGAGAGGGAAAACGCCCAGTTGGTAGACGAAGAATGAAGTGGGAGAATACCATTAACTATGATTTGAGGGAAGTAGGTTATACAGGGGATGATTGAAAAGCATTAGCTCAATATAGGGATGTATGAAGAGCTTAAGTATGCGCGGCCATGAACTTATGGGTTCGATAATGCCAGAGAGTAAATATTTTATCATTTTATTTATTTAACGATGCTCTTTAACGTATCTAGATATTAGTGTTGCGATTTGAATATGGGTGTAAAATTATCGGAAAATTTTGCCCAGATACCTCTTAGTTCAGTCTTCAATTTTTTTTATGTTCTGTAAATCTTCGACACATGGCTCGCGGGTCCCCTTCAAAAGGAAGCCATTTTCTCAGTATTTTACGCCCTGAATAATCTATTGACCACGGCCGGGTTTTGCACCCACGAACCTCGAAATCAGGGCGAAATCACTAATCCAACGGGACCAACAATAATAATTCAAGCCACAAAATAATAATAATAATAATGATAATAATAATAATAATAATAATAATAATAATAAAATAATATAATAATATAGTAATAATAATATAATAGTTTATAACTATTCTGATAGCAATAATGATAAGGATAATGATAATAATAAAATAATTATTTCAGTTCCAGTCGCTATACTTTTCGTATACGTATGTATACAGGGTGTAACAGGACCTCACCACCAAAATGATAGGGTTGATAGCCCATGCAGAGAGGATCATGTTTTGCGAAGGAACATATAGTTGCAAACACGTCGTTTATGAGATATGCGCAGAAGGTGTTCACCCGTAAGGGTCGAAATTGAATACCAACAATTGTATACGTATCATTTATTGAAAAAAATATACGTTTTTACAATAAACGTTTAGTCAATAAGTGTTTTGACGACGTTAACAAGAATCCTGCCATGATCGGCCGTGCTGGCCGATCGTTTCTGCGACGATATCAAACATGTAATGATGCACATGGTCGGCTATTTGAACACTTATTGTAAAAAGCATGTATTTTGCAATAAAAATTATACATGTACAATTGTTTGTATTCAATTCCGAAACTTACGGGTGAACTTTTTTATCTGCGCCCATCTCATAAAGACGTGTTTGCGAATATATGTTCCTTCACAAAAAATGATAATTTCTGCATGGCCTATCATCCCTATCATTTTGTCGGTGAGGTCCTGTTACACTCTATATATATATATATATATATATATATATATATATATATATAATTGTCTGACATGTAAGTACTAGACAAAATCATTTTCTCACAAGGTTGCAGAGTTCAAGTGTCGAAAGAAGTGCATGTCCAACAAATTGCACTGGTCAACATGATTTTTGTTTCATGAGAACCAATAGTTGTACTTAATGCAGTTTTTTTTATCGTGTTTCAAATATGTATTCGGAATTTTTCCATCACCCACAGTTTTTTTATTTCAATTTCAATTAATGGATTTAAATAATTATTTTTTTAATAAACATAGATTTCTTCTCCGACAATCTTGGCGCAGTGAGTGATGAGCACGGGGAACACTTTCATCATGAGATTTCAGCTATGGAAAAGAGATATCGAGGCAAATGGAATGTTAATATGCTGGCCGATTATTGTTGGACCATCAAGAGGGATGCTCCACAGACGAAATATACCAGAAAATCGTCATTTCTTACTTTCTAGGTGAGTCCGAATGTTCTATTATTGTGTTGTTACAATGTAGAAAATAATAAAGTGTTTGAAATTATAAATTCCTGTCTCTCGGGGACCTAGCGTGATGGAGAAAACCGATATCATGTTCGAATTCAGGAGAAAGAATACTATCAGAATCACATATTTTTCTTTCTGAGACAAAAAAAAAGTTTCTTTTTTGTTGCTTAGTGTTATTGTCAAAGATGATAACAAGAAGACAGACAATGAACTCTAGACGAGAATCAGCTCAGAGATGAACAATTAAAGCAAATACAAATATTTCATTACACAAAATATTTGGATACTCATGTCATATTGAATGAATGAATGAATGAATGTAGCCACTATGTCCCATAAAGGGCTAGGGCCTCCTACAAGAGGGAGGCTCAATTTTAAAGTTTTAATTGGTTCACGTGGTGAGCTGATTCACGTGAACATTATGTTTATAGAGTCATTCACTTGTGCACTTCACTGCAGTTTATTAAGAATTTTAGTCCATTCTTAGATTGTTCGCTAGTTGTTTCCACTTGTTCCTGTTCCGGGCTGTGGTTGACCAATGTCCTCCCAACATCAGTTTGAACGTGTCTGCCCATCTTCATCTTGGCCGACCTCGTGTTCGTCTTCCAAGTAGGGGTCCCACATGGTGGTTTCCCGCGCCCGTCTGCCTTGTTGTCTTGTTACATGACCACCCCATGTCCACTTTGTTTGGAGGGCTTTTTGAGTAATGTTCTTTGAAGTTGTAATTTTCTGTAGCGCCATGTTGGAAATCTTATCCCGGAGTGAGACACCCACTATCTTCCTCTCCATCTTCCTTTGGCAGATTCCAATGCTCCTCATTTGTCTCTCTGATAGGGCCCAGGTTTGGCAGCCATATGTTAAGACCGAGAATACGCATGAGTTGAGGGCTTCTAATCTTATTCTGCGGTTTAGGGACTTGTATTTTTATACGGTACAATTGCGAAGTAATGCAGGTATTGAGGCAGTTCTCACGAAAATATTGTTGAAACAGTTCTACGAATCTTCATCGACCCTATTTAGTAGACACTGAAAATGGCCATGACTATATATTTTTTCTATTCTCATTAAAAATATTGAGGTAAATTTAAATATAAAGACGGCTGCATTACATATTAAGTTTAGTAGAACCCTGAGGCGTTAATTTTAAATCTCACCTCTTTTTCAAAATATTTTTTCGGCTATTCTTTACAACCTGTAACGCAACTTTTTTAATTCCTTCATAAACTCCTGTCAAATTTTATTCTTAGGGTTTCAATTTTCAAATTATTTCCCACTGTTTACATAATTTATATATTTTTTCTAACGATTATTTCAATATATTTTTCTATGATGTTTAACTACAAACCTAGCATGAAGACGTGGGAGCCATATTGACCTTCTTCCACTTCACTTAACTCACGGGCTAGGCAAATTGCCTCTTCCGCCTCACATTTGTTCTGTCCATCTTTCCACTAGCCTTCCTACATTCCTTGAACCTCGTGGCTTGTAGTTAAATGCTGCCTTTGGTAATCTTGTTACGTTCATTCTTTCTACATGTCTAAACCACTTTCTCTATATTCTTTGATTTTATCATTCAATGGATATAGCTAACTCTATTCTTATATCTTCATTCTTTATCCGATCCATTCCTAAGGAAGTTCATTTCTATGCTTTGTATTCTATTTTGTAATTTTTAGGTCATTACCCAAGATTCACTCCCATAAAGTATTGCATATTGATTTTAACGAATATTCAACAACAAAGACTGTTCCAGTGCAGCCAACATAGAGTATGTACTAATTAACTGTACACATATATAGATTTTATTTAACACAATGTATACATAATGTTGAGTGATTCCGGGTTATGTGGCCGTGGTCCATAGTTGGTGTTGATACCAGACGTTTCGCCCTCAACTGCGGAGGGCATCTTCAGTGGCGAGTGCTTCTAGGCGTGTTTCCTGGTCGGAAGATCTACTTAGAGAGTAGATCTACTTAGAGAGTAGATCTTCCGACCAGGAAACACGCCTAGAAGCACTCGCCACTGAAGATGCCCTCCGCAGTTGAGGGCGAAACGTCTGGTATCAACACCAACTATGGACCACGGCCACATAACCCGGAATCACTCAACATTATGATTACCGGCCGTGAAAGCCTGCATTCAACTACAATGTATACATTTTGAAATTTCACCAGCGGCCAGTACGGTATTCAAATAATTTGGACTCACCTAACAGCGGAAAAACCTAAAGAAATTGGAGAATGTCAAAGCCAGATACCTCAAGAGAGTCTTATCACTCTCAAAGTACACAAGAAACAGCTATACCTACAGAATAGCACATGAACCCTACTTCATTGAGGACATCAAGTTCCGCTTCAAATCTACCAGAAACCCAGGCATATAAAGACGCCATCAAAGAGAGGCAAAACATAGCCAATACAATACCGATGGAAATAATGGAAACAAAAACGAAAAAAACTGATGTGTGGAAAGACACGAACTTCCAACTTCGCCACCTATACACACTCTTCGCCGCGCATGGTTTCCACGGGAAGATATGCCACAATCCGCCATACCTCGACCCCAAGGAGGACTGCAGATGTACGAGCCATGCTCCAAGTACCATCTAATGTAATGCAAAAGCAGAACTCAGCCTCTCTTCACAATTACAAAAACTGTAAACATATACTTCAGAATTTCAGAACTTACTATTTATTTTTAGGCGTTGCAATTCTTTTTCGCAGGTTAGAGTGCTTAAATTGCGTTAGGCTAGCTTTTCGGTTGGTCTTTCACAGGTTAGAGTACTTAAATTGCGTTAGGTTAGCTTTTAGGTTCGTTAAATATCGTGTTTCCACCGCTGTGGTCTCGAGGTAGCGTGCTGCCTTGTCACGCAGCGGGCCCGGGTTCGATCCCGGTCGGGGCAGTTTTTCTGGGTGAGGTTTTTATCGGGGTTTTTCCTCAACTGTAAGACAAATGTCAGGAAACGTTTAAGGCCCAAATGGTCCCCGAAATCATATGGCCATCATCACCATCATCATTCTTATCATTATAATCATGTTGCAGATTCTAGGAGTATATTAAATAGATGGAAATGTTACTTTAATCAGCTATTAAATGTACACACAGAACAGGACATTGAGGAGGATAAGTTACAGACAGCAGAAATGCTAGTCGCAGAGCCAAGTGCATTAGAGGTTGAAATGGCGATTGAAAAATTGAAGATGTATAAAGCATCAGGTTCAGATGAGATTCCAGCAGAACTGATAAAATCAGGGGGAGAAAAATTGATGGGCAAGATACGCTGGTTGCTTAGTATGATTTGGGAAAAAGAAGCTCTTCCAGATGAATGGAAGGAATCAATTATCATACCAATTTATAAGAAAGGAGATAAAACTGATTGCAACAACTATAGGGGCATTGCATTACTTTCAACTTCGTACAAAATTCTAACAAATATATTAGTAAGCAGACTTACTCCCTATATTGATGACATTCTAGGAGATCATCAATGTGCATTTAGAAGAAACAGGTCTACAACAGATCAGATTTTTAGTATAAGACAGATTTTAGAAAAGAAATGGGAATATAATGGTACTGTACATCAACTATATGTAGACTTCAAAAAAGCATATGATTCAATTAAGAGGGAGAAGTTATATAGTATCCTGCTGGAGTTTGGAATTCCTAAAAAGTTAGTTAGACTTATACGAATGTGTCTAAATGGCTCAACGAGTAGGGTGCGTGTAGGCAAACAGTTTTCAGACACTTTTGAAATCCAGAATGGGTTAAAGCAAGGAGATGCACTATCTCCTCTACTATTTAATTTGTACTAGAGCATGCCATTAAATCTTTGGAGAATGAGGAAGGCTTACAACTCAATGGTATTAATAAGCTGTTAGTTTATGCTGATGATGTAGTACTACTGGCCGATAGCGAGGAGATACTAAAGGCCAACACGCACACACTATTGAGTAACACTAAGAAATTAGGACTGGAAGTAAATATCATTAAAACTAAATATATGGTCACACGTAGAAATACATTATATAATGGAAATGGACAGCTAATGACAAATGAGGGAAATTTTGAGGAAGTGGCTGAATTCAAATACCTAGGAACAATAATCACAAATAGGAATGAGATGCACAAAGAAATTAAACATAGGCTCAATTCTGGAAATGCATGCTATTATGCATTGCAGAGACTTTTGATGTCCCAACTCTTTCAAAAAACGTTAAGCTGAAAATATATAAAACTATTGTTCTACCAGTTATATTATATGGGTGCGAAACATGGACTCTTACTTTAAGGGAGGAAAGGAGATTACGAGTATTTGAGAATAAAGTTCTTAGGAAAATTTTTGGACCAAAGAGAGATGAACAGACAGGTGAATGGAGAAGACTACATAACAATGAACTACATGGTCTTTATAGGAAGCCAGATATAATAAGAACAGTTAAGTCCCGTAGACTGCGATGGGCAGGACATGTTGCGCGTATGGGGAATGAAAGACGTGCATGGAAACTTCTTGTAGGAAAGCCAGAAGGAAAACGCCCAGTTGGTAGACCAAAAATGAGGTGGGAGAACAACATTAACTATGATTTGAGGGAAGTAGATTATACAGGGAATGATTGGAAAGCATTAGCTCAGGATAGGGATGTATGGAGAGCTTATGTCCGTGCGGCCATGAACCTACGGGTTCGATAGTGCCAGTGAGTAAGTAAGTAAGTATCATCATCATCTTCTTCTTCTTCACCGGTGTGGAAAGCAACGGGAAGCTACCACACCTACAATTCCCTAGTAAATCTGCAAGCATAGCATGAAAAATGCTATGACTGCAGTGAAGGACCTGCCCTTGGGCAGAATTACTATCGATGGATGGAAATATCATGTATATGTTAGCTGCAACCCGTGATTTCATAGTGTAAACCGCTTTGCGTTTGTTGGCGCATGCGCGTGGTGTATGGTTGGTACTTAGGAATTTTTTTCGCGTCACACGTTGTAACAATTCCCCATTTTTCTTACCCAAAATGCTATAGATATGAAATATGGAAATCTTATGTAGATGAAACTTGTCCATGATGAATTGAAATAAGTTGAAAATCAATACTTAAACTTTTCGGGAGCGAGTTAGTTTGTAAATGAAGTTATGTTGAAAGATTGTTTGTATAAATGTAGTGAGGCATTAAAGCAAGAAGTCAAGTTTATTATGTGAAAGTTAATTTTAGAGAACTCCATAGCAATTAGGAGAAATCCATCCATCACCTAACAAGACAGTCTGAACTCTGCAAGATGCGAATGCTTCTATTTATACTCCTTCATTCGCAAAACTTAATTAGCAAGGATCCCATAAGGAAGGGAAATATATCTTATAATTTGTTCACAAGAGCACTTGAAACCAAGATTCGATTCATAAGGCTCTTCATTAACATCAAAAGAGAACGGTGTAGACATAATTTTGTCCAATCATTTCTATTTTCAAATTTGAAAATTAGCTCTATGATGCAGGATAGTTAAAAAAAAATTGGGAATAATTGGAAATTCGAAAATAGTATAGATGCAGATTTTTGCAAAATTATATACAGGGCTATTCAGAAAGAAGGAACAGACTTCAAACATTTATTTCTTCCAAATTACAAAAAAATAGAAACACAATTCCAACTTTCTTGGAAATCACAGTCGTTTTATACCAAGTAATTTCACATTAATATTTATAATACCATAGAAATTTCAACATACGATATAACGAACATCTCAAGGACTTTAGATTTAATGAAGGCAAATCCAGCATTGCAAAATATATCACAGATACAGATTCAATACCATCCAAAACACTTCATCCGTCATCCATAGAGAAAACAACAAACTCAAAATCAACATTCTCGAAGAAATCGAGATACTAAAAGAAACCAAAAACGCTCACCTGCTGAATGAAAACTCACCCAGTGACGTCAACCCGCTCTACAGAATTCTCACGAACAACCAGTACCAATTCACAAGTTGAAGATGAAGCATATGCTTCGAAAGTACTTCACACCCCTTATCCAATGTTGAGGAAGATCTCAGGTACCCTATTTTTATATCATAAATATTAAATACCATAGTATCGCTGTTAAATATCGTATTTCTCTCGAAATAACAAAAAATCTCTAGAGTACGTGACAAATTGTTTTCTAGTTTATAACAAAATGGTGTCGTAATTTGAATTTCACATGATCAGTTCAAGTATAAAAATTCGCAGAAGTATCATTTCTCATTGTAATTCTTAGTATTTGTTACTTAACAAGGTAATGGAGACTTATTGTTCTTTACATCAAAACATCCATGCAACATTTCTGAATAACCTCTGCATATTTGTTAAAATAGTTCGTTTCCAGTCTGCATAATAAGTAGCTTAATTATATGTACATTTCAGTTTCATTACAGAGTAGCCCGCAGACTCACTTTTAATTATAATTTTCAATGAAATGAGTATAAAATAATATTTCACAAAATTAGTCAATTTAATGTAAAAACATACACTAAGTGTTTTCAACATAAAACACATTGTTATCACTAAAATGTTTATGGACTATTCTTTACAACCTATGACGCGATGTTTTGAATTCCTTTATAAACTCCTGTCAAGTTTTATTCTTAGGGTTCCATTTTTCAAATTATTTCCCACCATTTACATGTACAATGATTTTTACATCTTTTCTAACGATCATTTCAGTATATTTTCGTATGATATATAACCATATACTTAGCATGAAGACGTGGTCATATTGATTTTAACGAATATTCTATACAACAACAAAAACTGTTCCAGTGCAGCCAACATACAGTATCAACACTTTTAAAATTCAAGTATAACAACAACAGGATCAGCATCCTTGAATATATAGAGATTCTAAAAGAAGCAAAGAATACGGACCTACTCTCTGAGAACACACCCGCGGACCTAAACCCGTTGTACATCTTATACAAATAACATCAGTGCCAGTTAAAATGCAGAAGATGAAACGTCGTTTTGAAAGGCCTCCATATTGGAACTACTTGATGAAGTTCAATAATTTAGTTGAGGGAACTGACTTACCAGGTACCAATTTTATATTTAATATCTTATAAAGTATATACCAATTAACTGTACACATGTATTGCAGAATTTCAGAAAATCTTTCGCCCGCATATAAATAATTTGATCACGTTTTAATTAAGTGCAAAAAAAATAATTCGAACTAACTATTCTATAAACTTGTAACTATTTTGTTTTAATTTATGTTTTATTGAGAGAGTGTATATTGATAAACCATGCACTGCAAACCATGTGCAGTTTTCTTTCGGATCGTCTTTAGTTTCCGTTGTATATACTAGCGTAGAGTTCATAACATACGAGGTTATTAATCAAAAAGCTTTGCTCGGGCCCATAGGAGGCAAAGATTGATTCATCTTTCTTTCCTAAACACTTAAACAGGAATGTATCATTATGGTTATTAATCATGAAAGCTAGACGGAACATAAATGGAGCTAGAATGATCTCCTAAATAAGTAAGTTTCAGTACAGGAATATTAAACAGCAGCATGCACATAAATACTTTAACATTAACCAGGATATCTATATAAAATGATGTTTAATATAAACAATACGTCTGAAGTGGATGAAAAATATAACAAATGTAAATACTTGATCATTCAACAAAAAGAAAATAAATAATAATCCTTAACATGACAAAACCATATCATACCTCACACCACATTCATACCACGGTCCAAGCCAGGGTGGCTTTCCCCGGTCTTCTGGACCCAAAACTCAAACCCCGCCACTCGCGTGCTCCAGACGACGTTGTCTTAACTCAAAGTTCCGATCGAATGATAATGTTCTTGATGTGCATTGCGTATTTGAGCGTTCCGAGGTAGAAGGGGAGATGCGCAGCACAAACAGCGCAACAGGAGAGGCAAAAAGGAGAGTGGGGGTAGATGCACAGAGAAAGGATATTGGCATAGTTCACGAATCTTTCTGTTCAGGGAGGATAATGGCGTTGCAGTAGCGAACCGAAAATCGCACTTTCGGTTCAGAAACAAGGTAAATGTTATAAGATCCCCCTTTGATTCCTCTTTCTTTTTTAAATATAAATGCATAGTATATTCACTTTTTAGACAATTACAGGTAACTGAAAATATTTAATGCTACTACAATTTTAATATCTTACGCTACAATAGTTTCAAATACTCGGATTGTACTATCACAGTAACGTGAACTGCGGTCAAGAAGCAATGGCAAAGAAGCTTCAAATACTCGGATTGTACTATCACAGTAACGTGAACTGCGGTCAAGAAGCAATGGCAAAGAAGCTTCAAATACTCGGATTGTACTATCACAGTAACGTGAACTGCGGTCAAGAAGCAAAGGCAAAGAAGCTTCAAATACTCGGATTGTACTATCACAGTAACGTGAACTGCGGTCAAGAAGCAATGGCAAAGAAGCTTCAAATACTCGGATTGTACTATCACAGTAACGTGAACTGCGGTCAAGAAGCAATGGCAAAGAAGCTTCAAATACTCGGATTGTACTATCACAGTAACGTGAACTGCGGTCAAGAAGCAATGGCAAAGAAGCTTCAAATACTCGGATTGTACTATCACAGTAACGTGAACTGCGGTCAAGAAGCAATGGCAAAGAAGCTTCAAATACTCGGATTGTACTATCACAGTAACGTGAACTGCGGTCAAGAAGCAATGGCAAAGAAGCTTTTTACAAGAAGAGAAGTATTTTCTGCGGACATTTGACAAAAGAAGTACGGAGGAGGCTAGTGAAGTGCTTTGTGTGGAGTGTACCATTATACAGTGTGATTATAAAGTCCCAGTACATTTTGTGGATAACGTAGCGCAAATAAAACAAAAATTATAAGGTAGTTTCTACTATCAAGTTAGTGTTCAACATGACCTCGACCAATCTCAAAATATGTTTCCCAACGACGCACCGTCGCCCGAAAAACATGCACCAACATATTCTCTGTAATCATTTCACTCGCTTCGCGTATGCGTTCTTTCAGCACTTGCAGATTAGGAAACTTGATTCTGTACACCTGTTGCTTGATGAACCCCCAAGCAAAAACGTCCAGGGGTGTGAGGTCTGGCGAACGAGGTGCCCAGATACGAGGAGATGCCCTTCCAATCCACCTTTTGGGAAACCTGTCATTGAGACACCGCGTATAGCCAGAGCAAAGTGTGGTGGTGCTCCATCTTGTTGCAACACCACTGTATCAATGATACCTTCTTGCTTTAACTGTGGCTGTAAGAAAAGTTGTAACATATCAAGATACACATCTCCCTTTGCAATCTGTCTCTAACTTCCTCGTACGATTGGCCTCTTAAACGCGCAGTAACAATCTCTATCCGCTCTTTGATTGTGAACATATTTGTATATTTCGAATGGCTGTAACAGAAATACGATATGTAAGCGATTTCTTTAAAATGTACTCAGACTTTATAATCACACTGTATAGTGCAGAGATTTGGACATTACGACGGAATGAGGAAAAGCGACTGGAAGCTTTTGAGATGTGGATATGGAGAAGAATGGAACGTATGAAATACACAGACAAAGTAAAAACAAAGATGTGTAAGACAGAGTAGGTGAAATAAGAACAATGCTAGAACTCATAAAGAAGAGGAAAATAAATTGGATTGGCCACTGGCTAAGAAGAAACTATCTGCTGACGGATGCCCTAGAAGGAATGGTCAGCAGAAAGAAAGTTAGAGGCAGAAAAAGACATCAGATAATAGACAATATTAAAATAAATGGTTTGTATGCGGATACAAAAAGGAAAACTGAGTTAAGGAAAGCGTGGAGAATGCTGAGTTTGCAGTGAAATACCTGCTCTTGGGCAGAACACTATAAATGAATGCTACAATAATAAATAAATAAATAAATAAATAAATAAATAAATAAATAAAAATAAATAAATAAATAAAAAAAAATAAAGGTTTTCAAATTTATTCAAATTTCATGAACCGAAAGTAGAATGGAAGAAGTTTAAACATATATTGTAAATTTTCAGTAGTAAGAAACTTACGGAGAATTTAAAAAAAAAATAAACGAATATTTTGTGTTTTAATATAATGAATCTCCAAATTGTGAGACTTAGTATGGTTTTCCTCTGTTGGTAACTATTAGAATAACTGTATAGTGTTACTGCACTTAGAGTGTGGCTGGAACAATCCCCCAGAGTAACATTTTCCTGGTATCAAAGACATTAGATGGTGGAAAAGATGTAATTGTAGTGATACCAAAGCATTCTGATTCTCAGCTTCTTTGTTCTCTCAACTAACTACCTACACACCTTATAACCTGTACGACACAATTCCGAGGAAAACATTGCTATGCAAATTATATTGCCATTCTGTTAAAATATCCACTTTTGCAGCTATTTCTCTCTGTCATGAACATTTCCTCTATTGCTGAGTTTTGTTCTGCTGAAATAACCAATTACATTATGTGTTTTAGTTTCAGTAGCAGACACTGCAGGATATTGTTATATGGGCAATTCTACAGAAAACTGTCGATTTTGTTGTTCCTGCTGGATTTAGTCCGTAATATCTAAAGCCCTGGAAATAATAAAGTAATTGAGAATATTTAATAAAATTAAAATACTATTTAATATAATTTGAAGGTACAGTATTTAAAAATATATTTCATACAAAATATCCATTCACCTCGCACTCTCCGCTAGGAGCGGTTATTAAAGTTTTGATGCTTGTTAATTCTAGAGATTTTATTTATCTATTTTGGATAAACATATTGATATAATGTTACGTTTACTTTTTAAGTTTATTACTTACTTACACACTGGCACTATCGAACCCGTAGGTTCATGGCCGCGCGGACATAAGCTCTCCATACATCCCTATCCTGAGCTAATGCTTTCCAATCATTCCCTGTATAATCTACTTCCCTCAAATCATAGTTAATGTTATTCTCCCACCTCATTCTTGGTCTACCAACTGGGCGTTTTCCTTCTGGCTTTCCTACAAGAAGCTTCCATGCAAGTCTTTCATTCTCCATACGTGCAACATGTCCTGCCCATCGCAGTCTATGAGACTTAACTGTTCTCATTTATATCTGGCTTCCTATAAAGACCATGTAGTTCATTGTTATGTAGTCTTCTCCATTCACCTGTCTGTTCATCTCTCTTTGGTCCAAAAATTTTCCTAAGTACTTTATTCTCAAATACTCGTAATCTCCTTTCCTCCCTTAAAGTAAGAGTCCATGTTTCGCACCCATATAATATAACTGGTAGAATAATAGTTTTATATATTTTCAGTTTAACGTTTTTTGAAAGGAATTGGGATATCAAGAGTCTCTGCAATGCATAATAGCATGCATTTCCAGAATTGAGCCTATGTTTAATTTCTTTGTGCATCTCATTCCTATTTGTGATCATTGTTCCTAGGTATTTGAATTCAGCCACTTCCTCAAAATTTCCCTCATTTGTCATTAGCTGTCCATTTCCATTATATAATGAATTTCTACGTGTGACCATATATCTAGTTTAATTGATATTTACTTCCAGTCCTAATTTTTAAGTATATTATATTGGTTAATACATTTAGCTTAGTGGGGACACAAGATATTTGTCAATTTTTTTATTCATGTGTTCTTATTATTTCTTTCCTAAAATTATTGAGAATATATTTGGCTCTGGCGAATAACATCTAATATATAAAAATGAATGGTTGTTTGTTCGTACTTTATGCGCGGCCATACCGTTGATTCGATTGTGGTGGGGTTTTTTGAAAAATGTTCGGGAGATTTCCGGGGTGAAAATAGGCTCTAACAGACTAAAAGTCATCCTGTGTAGTGAAAAAAGTGATTAAAAAGTTGCTTTTAGTGCGCATAAATGGCTTACGCTGCCTAAACCATAACAAATACACAAAATTAATGTACACAGAATTGAATATCTCAAAAAAAAAAATCTACAAGAATGGTCCACGATAACATATGTCTATAGTTTACGGATAACTCTCAATAACCATGTTTGTCTTTCATTGATGCCAACAAGATAGGGATAAGGAGATTTCCGGGCAAGCGTAGCAGCGCAGGCGGGTATTCTTTTGTGGACAACTCAAAATAATTAATTTTGCTTTTCAGCTCATTTATGCCAAGTACATCAGGATACTAGATTCCCGGGCAACACTGGGTATCTAAAAATAATTACGATATAGTTTTACTTATAGTGATTGCTTGAATATGAAATTTTGGAAGATGAAATTTTAGTTACTATTTGGGTTGTATGAGAGGTAGTTTGGAAATAGAATTACTTAGTTTATTGGTTCTTTTAGCTGCAATAACGAAGATAGAAAATTTATTATTTTTCATTTTACTTATTCAACTAACATAAAAACACAGTTATGGTCTTTCAGCTAATTTATGCCAAGAAGAACGGG
>JASPKZ010004920.1:45000-276154 GCA_030220185.1 Diploptera punctata
TATATATATATATATATATATATCTTAATATATAAAAATTACGTGTCACGTTGTTTGTCCGTGATGGAATCCTAAATACTGAACCGATTTTAATAAAATTTTGCACACTGTGTGCAGTTTGATCCAACTTGAGACTTAGGGAAGTTTATAACTAAATTTATAGTCGCATTATTTTATTTGTTTATTACTTAACAATGAGTTATAATTATCTGTGAGTTCCATACGATTCTAACAGATGGCCGTGTAAGGTAATTGGTTTAATATTTAACCAGGTGGCTGTGCTTTTTTTGTTGCAACCGCGAATTTCAATTGAATTACAAATATTGATTATTTCATAATTTAAGTGTGTTTGTGTTTATTTTATTTTCAATATATTGATAATAATATTAATTTCGGGTGTAGGTATTAGTTTTAAGTAATCTGGCTGAAAGACAGCAACTTAATTTAAATTTAACTGGACCGAGAAGAGACATTGAACAATATGGCTAATCAGTTCTAGAGACCATGAATGATAAGATATCAAGTGAATTTCCGCAAATTGGTATAGGCCTAGGCCTATGTGACATAAATCTTACATTTAAGAAGAATGTCAATTTAAAAACATATGAAGGTCCTAAGGAACGGAATAACAGAACTGTAAGTAAGTCTGTTAGTTATAATAATATGCCTAATATTACAGAAACAATCTCCATGCCTCAATTAAATGAAAAACAAGATGACTATAATATATCACAAGATGATATTACTATACAGAGACTTCTTGATGATGATGAGAATCCAAACTGCCAACAAGTTCGTAGAAAAAAACGAAAGTATAATGAAATCAGCAAGCCTCCTCAAAATATTCCATCAATAAATGTATATAATCCTTATGATACACTTATGGATGATACTGAGAATGCAGACAACATAAATTCATCTCAATCAACAAAACCACTTCCACATAAACCACCACCCATATTTATACCGGGTGTAGTTAACGTATCAGAACTAAAAAATTGTGTAAAACAAAAACTTTCTGATTTAGATTCCTCACTTAGTTTACTACAACATAATTTAACGTACACCTTAGCCACAGCAACGCGTGGCCGGGACTTATATATATAAAACAAAGTCGGATTAGTTACACCATTTATAACTCAAGAACGGCTGGACCGATTTTTATGATCTTTTATTTGTTGGATTTGTTTCCGCCCCGAATAGCATAAAACTATTAAAACATCGGAAAAAATAACGTAAAAATATTTTAAGGCGATACGACGTTCGCCGGGCTAGCTAGTGTATATATATATATATATATATATATATATATATATATATATAAAGAATAATGCCATATTAAGCTTGCACTGCTGAATGTCAAAAACATCATTATAACATCGATAAAGCGTCACTGCTATAAAGTAAAAATATTCTCTTTAGGGTCGGTTTCACCAAAAGAGGTAACTGTATTATGCCAGTTTCCCCGTGTATAATGCTTAGCATAAACTGGCGTAATACAGTTACTTTTGTTGGTGAAACCGACCCTTAATTAGCTTACTTGTTATAGGAGCAGCTTCTAGATGGCAGTAGAGACCGAGTTCCCACTACATCTCGTAATAATAAGAGAATATATATATATATATATATATATATATATATATATATATATATGGCAGTGAAGACCGAGTTCTCGCGACATCTAGTAATAATGGAGTATATTATACATATATAAGAAAAATAAGTGTTTGAATTGGATTCGCCTGGTGGTGTAATGGATAACACGCTGAGGTACAGACTCAGAGTTCCGGGTTCGAATCCCGTCCAGGCATTTATTTTTCTTATCATAACATATATATGTGTGTGTTTTTGTGTGTTATATTGCAGATTTTCACGAATATAAGTATGAATAATAAAGTTTTCTTGGGTTTTCCGCGTCTTCATTATCTTAATAATGGTATGTGGGATCATGCCGAAACGTCGGAATCAGTGGCCAGAGGCAGAACTTGAATCCAAGACGCGGAAAACCCAATAAAAACTTTCTTATTCATATATATATATATATATATATATGAATCTATGAATGTTTGTACTAGACTTGCTCGGTTGCGTAAACGGTAGCGCACTGGGGTATCAATCCAGAGGTCCGGGTTCATGTCCCGTCAGAGCATATTTTTTATCATGTCATATATATATATATATATATATATATATATATATATGTGTGTGTGTGTGTGTGTGTGTATATATATATATATATATATCGGTAATAAGACCACCTTGTACATATACAGCAGGAACTAGACCAGAAACAAGTTATACTCGACGCCTACTGGAAGCATGATAAATGAAAGTTCTGCGAACAATAGAAAACGTAACATAAAGGGATCACATTAGAAGTGATAAGAGAAAATTTACAAATATAACAAATTTCAAATTGGATAAACAAACGAAATATAGATTGGAATGAACATATAAATAGAATGTCAAACGACAGTAGAGTTAAAATAGCTCGGGATAAATTCCCAATTGGGAAAATAAATATTGGACGCTCGAAGAAAAGATGAAAAGATACAATTGAGGTAATACATTGGAGAGGAACAGATACCTTGTCTACATTGGATAAAAGAGGAAGAAGAAAAATTCAAATTAAAAATGCATCTCCACTAATAAATAATAGACGAATCGATACTTTTAAGTCAGTAAGTAGTATAAATTCACCTCTTGTTTCCCCAAATACAACAATTACGTCACGGATCCGCCAGAAGACTGCTAACAATCCCTCATTATAGCACTTCTTCTTATTCTACTTCCTTCACAGTAGCCTCTGCCCGCCCCTGTAATTTCCTTCCTCAAGATATCAGAGGTTGCCGCACACCTGGCATTTTTAAGTCACGCTTATACAGTTACCTGTTGTCTAATAATTAGTTTTTCTCTATTTATTTAAATTTATACTATGCCATTAATAATGTTTTATCTTTTTTATACATCTTGTACATATTAAATTAAATTTGTTAAATCTAGAGTAAATCAAAATACATTATAAATAATAATTGCATTGTATATATGAGCAGCTTATTTTCAGATCGTCTCTTGTCAGTTTTCATAAACCTTTGGGAAGTTATCTAAGGTCGCTATTTTTCTGTAAAGAAGAGTCAGTTTAATTGTAATAGTCACTTTTAATCCAACTTTGTAGTGATTTAAGTTATGTTCTGAAGTCAGATGGTGACATTTGTACATAGAACAATCTAAGACAATGCTCAAAATTCAGTTCTGGTAGAAGTCGGCAAGAGACGTTTTGAAAATGAGCTCTTCATATACCATGTAATCGTTTATGTTTATTGTAATTTACATGTAAAATTATTTTTCTGTATTTTTTAAACCAGGTTGAGTGGCAGACAAGGCCTTAAGGTTTTAACTCTGTCAGGTAAAATAATAAGAATAATTTGTATTGTATTGTAAGCCTATGTTTTCCCTTTACAGAGATTTAGGCGCTCTCCCCCTACAGGGAAGAATTTGAACCATACTAATTTAGTTACACTTGTTTTCGTATAGATGGCATTTTGAGTGGTACGTGGTCAGCGTTCCGCCTCATACTGACATCTAGGAAACCAAGGTAGTACTAGGACGAGAAAATTCGGTAAATTTTGCTTAGAGGCCTTTTCATTCAGGCTTAAGGATTTTTTACGAGCCTGAAAATCTTCAGACTCGGGACCCACGGCTTAAAGTCCCTCCCGGAGGACTTGCTCCTTGGATTTTTCCGTCCTGAAAAAATTCATCGACCCCGGCCGGGTTTAAACCCGCGACCCTTGGGACCAGAGGCAAGGAGCATAACCACTAGTCAACCGCAGCCGACTAATAATAATAATAATAATAATAATAATAATAATAATAATAATAATAATAATAATAATAATAACAATAATAATAATAACAATAATAATAATAAAAATAATAAAAATAATAATAAAAAAATCATAATAATAATATTATTATTATTATTATTATTATTATTATTATTATTATTATTATTATTAGTTTAGAGTGAGCAAGAAATACTTATCTTTAATTTATTCCATCGTTCTAAAACTTAAAATCTTCTTCTTCTTCTTCCTTCCAAGTATTAGGCCAAGGCCTGTTACGATCCTATAGAAAATTTTCCCTCCAGCGTTTCATAGGACGGCCCAGTGATCTTCGTCCTCTTGGTATATAATTATAAACAGCTTTAGGGATCCGATTTGAACTCATTCTTTCAAGATGGTGTTTCCAATTTAGTTGGTACTGTTTAATATATTCCAAAATTGCGTAGTCTTAAATTCTTTTAAGATATCGGTGTTCCTTTTCCGATCCCATCTGGTGTAACCCGCTGTTCTGCGCATGAATCTCATTTCACAAGCCGTTATTCTGCTTTCATGTTGTTTTTTTAGTGTCCATGCTTCACTACCATAGGTCAACACTGGTCTAGCCAAAGTGTTATATAAACGTAATCTGGTGTTTTTTTGTACAAGGGATGGTTTCATAACTTGATTAATAATTCCTAAACTTTTATTATAACTAGTAACTTTTTCAGGGATATCCTTTTCATCCCAGATAGAGAGATAATATCCAAGATATTTAAATTGATTAGATCTCTCTAAAATTTTATTCTGGAGACAGATTTTACTTTGTATGGGGTCCTTCCCATGAAATGCCATAAAACTTAAAATCTATTACATCCAAGTACCGTTCTTAAGATAAAAATAACATTTCCAGAAGTCCTAACACAATATTAATAGAATTAAGAAAGTGCGCAATATTTTAACATTTTTCGTTCTACGTTATGTAACAAGTTGCAAAAGATCCAGTCCTATCTTCATCTTGTAGCTTCCTTAAAGGGAATAAAAATTCTGGGTCACGCACAATTATTCAGCGATATAGATAACCAAGAAATTTATAGCTACGATATAAATGTTAATATTTCAAAACCTTAATTAAAATTAAAATTCATTGTGTAACATTTATCTATACCCACATATATACATAGTAATTACATATTTGGCGGCGGCGCTCCTACATAAAATTCAAGATATATGAAATAACTTAAGTGCGCAGATTTTATGTAGGAATTTCTTTCCTAATATAATAATAATAATAATAATAATAATAATAATAATAATAATAATAATAATAACAATAATAATAATATAATAATAATAATAATAATAATAATAATAATAATAATAATAATAATAATAATAATAATAATAATAATAATAATAATAATAATAATAATACGTAGAGCATCGGTTCATTAATGTCTGTGACATCGTCCGATTTCTAATAGCCAATTTTGTCGGTCCATCCAATCTATTCGTTTAGGAATTAAAATAAATAAAAATGGAAGTTATGAAGAGGAAATAAGTAATAGAAATAATAAAGGAGAAGTTGCAATAGCTTGCCTCAATGTAACATTGTGGGATAAAAATATATATATTTTTTGTAAGCCGATGTTTTCCCTTTGCAGAGATTTAGGTGATCTCCCCTTACAGGGAAGAATTTGAACCATACTAATTTAGTTACACTTGTTTTCGTATAGATGTCATTTTTGAGTGGTCCGTGGTCAGCGTTCCGCCTCATACTGACATCTAGGAAACCAAGGTAGTACTAGGGCGGGAAAATTCGGTAAATTTTGCTTAGAGGCCTTTTCATTCAGGCTTAAGGATTTTTTACGAGCCTGAAAATCTTCAGACTCGGGACCCACGGCTTAAAGTCCTTCCCGAAGGACTTGCTCCTTGGATTTTTCCGTCCTAAAAATTTCCATCGACTCCTTGCCTCTGGTCTCGAGGGTCGCGGGTTCAAACACGGCCGGGGTCGATGGATTTTTTAGGATGGAAAAATCCAAGGAACAAGTCCTCCGGGAGGGACTTTAACCGTGGGTCCCGAGTTTGAAAATTTTCAGGGTCGTAAAGATCCTTAAGCCTGAATGAAAGGCCTCTAAGCAAAATTTACCTAATTTTCCCGTCCTAGTACTACCTTGGTTTCCTAGATATCAGTATGAGGCGGACCGCTGATCACGGACCACTCAAATGACATATATACGAAAACAAGTGTAACTGAATTAGTATGGTTCAAATTCTTCCCTGTAGGGGGAGAGCGCCTAAATCTCTGTTAAGGGAAACATGGGCTTACAAGAAGAAGATTATTATTTATTTAAATTTATAAAGCTAATTCTTACACCTGTTAGATCCTTTTAGTAATAATTACTATGTTTTACCTCTTGTTACATCACGCCTTCTCTTCCGTTCAACCAATAAAGTAGAGTAAAGTGATCCCATTACAGGCCTGGGGTAGTTGGAGGTTAAGGCTCCCACTTTTTTTAGACAATCGGCACTATGATATCAGCCGGGTTGTCAGCCCTGCATGACGGCCGTCTTTACATCCAGAACAAGCGTCTATTACTCATTTCCGTTAGATGCTGAGTGGACCCCCAGGGCCATAGTGCCGCCAGAAGGTTTGGATCAGTTTAATAACCCTGTTTTTACTCCTTAAAAGGTATACAATCTTTCACCTAACCCTCAGCCATTCTACTATTTGAAACGGTGATTATTTTCAACTAATCATAAAGATATTGGAACCTTATATTTCATTTTTGGAGCCTGATTAGGAATACCCCACCGGAACTCGAACCCTCGACCTTCCAGCTTGTAGCTCAGTGCCTTAACCACTACGCTACGGCGTGCCCCCTTTCAACCAATAAAAAATGTTTTATGATCTTGAAGAAGATTTTCGGGCTGTGGGCCGTGGTCGTGAAGCTTGTAGTTCCCCGACGTTTCGCCAGAGACTGCGCCTGGCATCCTCAAGGGTTGTCTTGAGACTGGCAATTCTGTCTGCTGTCTGTCCTATTTATACGTTCACCGCAATGTGTTCGTAAGTTGTATCTGCCTTCTGATTGGTCAGCATTATGGACTTCCATTGCTCCAATGAGATTGCTGTTTGATGGTCTAGTCGACTGTACGTTATATCTGCCTTCTGATTGGTCAGCGGTAGGGACCTCCATTGTTCCACTGAGATTGCTGTTTGATAGACTAGTCGACTGTACTTGTAGAGGTTTACATTTTGCGTTCTTAGAAGCCGTCGAAATATTCAAACATAAAAACAGTTTCAATAGAAAAGAAGAATCATTAAAAGTCAACAAAGTATGGATACCGGTACTAAAAAACGCAAAATGTAAACATCTACAAGTACAGTCGACTAGTCTATCAAACAGCAATCTCAGTGGAACAATGGAGGTCCCTACCGCTGACCAATCAGAAGGCAGATATAACGTACAGTCGACTAGACCATCAAACAGCAATCTCATTGGAGCAATGCTAGTCCATAACGCTGACCAATCAGAAGGCAGATACAACTTACGAACACATCGCGGTGAACGTATAAATAGGACAGAATTGCCAGTCTCAAGACAACCCTTGAGGATGCCAGGCGCAGTCTCTGGCGAAACGTCGGGGAACTACAAGCCTCACGACCACGGCCTACAGCCCGAAAATCTTCATCAAGATCATCATAGCAACTCCGGCCGTGAAAGTCTACGTAATTACAAAAAATGTTTTGTTTATTTAACAAACTTACCCAAATAGGTTTGCCAAAAATAACAAAGGGTACTGACAATAGACAAAAACATTATATAATAGGCCTATATACAGAAACATTCCATAAGATATTTTCTAACATAGGTCAGTATGCTCTATGTCAGCGCTATAATAGCTATTTATGCATTAAGTAAAGGTAACTAGGAACAATGGTTAAAAACCATAAAATTAAAATGTAATATTCACGCTGTATTGTATAAATACTGAATAATCTCTCGAAAAAAATATAGGCCAACTTATAATTTGATATTTGTGCATACACTAATTAACTCACTGGCTCTATCGAACCCATAGATTAATGGTCGCGCGGACATAACCTCTCCATACATCCCTATCCCGAGCTAATGTTTTCCAATCATCCCCTGTATATTTCCCTTAAATCATGGATAATGTTATTCCCCCACCTCATTCTTGGTCTAGCAACTGGGCGTTTTACTACTGGTTTTTCTACAAGACGCTTCCATGCCACTCTTTCATCTCACATACGTGCCACATGTCCTGCCCATCGCAGCCTACGAGACTTAATTGTTCTTATTACATATGGATTCCTATACATATAATGTAGCTAACTATTATGTACTTTTCTCCATTCGCCTCTCTGTTCATCTCTTTTTGGCCCAAAATTTGTCCTAAGAACTTTATTATTAAATACTCGTAAACTTCTACAGATTGTTCTAAAATTTCCCTTACAAACTTCTAGAACTTGTAGAGGGGACTGATTGACAATATTTAGAATTGGAAACCATGTCCGAAAACTTCCGTTTCCGTGCTACAGCCGTTTGAAAACGTATGTCACATGTCTCAATAAAAGTAGTAGCTTCACGATTCGTTTAAATCAAAAATTTCCCTATCGAGTATTCCAAGACTTGGTGTTTTTTCATTTTTTTTTTCGAAATTTTGAACACTGAAAAATTGATTGTGGAGGGTGTATCCGGAATTATAAATACAACTCATGATTCAGTTTCCAATTTGTTTACTTGATTAGCAACGAGTTGAATTGTAAAACAAGTAATGTACTGGTGACACGCCTTATAATAAATTGCTTGTAAAAGTGGTCGCGTTAAATATATGTTTTCAAACGGCTGTAGCACGGAAAACGGTAAGTTTCCGAACATGGTTTCCAATTCTGAATATTATCAACTCAGTCCCCTCTACAAGTCCTAGAAGTTTGCAAGGAGAATTTTAGAGCATCCTGTATACTATTTCTTTTAAATATTGAATAATCAAATAACAGATTATAATTTATGACTATGAACTCGTGCACATTTCATTTCTTGTAAATTAAAAAAAAAAATCTGACGGTAAAATATAATTTATAAATTGTATCTACCCTATTATTTCTTCTAAATGTTGAACAATATCTCGACGATATTTTCAATTAAAATTTTGTGCTTGTGCACATTTTATTCCTTCTTGTAAATTAAAAAAAAACCCTGACGGTAAAATATAATTTATAAATTGTATCTACTCTATTATTTCTTCTAGATGTTGAACAATATCTCGACGATATTTTAAATTATAATTTTGTGCTTGTGCACATTTTATTCCTTCTGAGTGTTGAGAAATCTCTGGAAGTAATATAATTTATAATTTTGTAATTCTGCAAAATATCCGAATTGCAATTTTTATTTAAAGCGTTAAGTTACTAACTGTCACTATCGAACCCGTAGGTTCATGCCCGCGCGGACAAAAGCTCTTCATACATCCCTATCCTGGGCTAAATTTTTCCAAACATTCCCTGTATAATCTGCTTCCCTCAAACCATAATTAATGTTATTCTCTCACTTCATTCTCGGTATACCAACTGGCCGTTTTCCCTCTCGTTTCCCTACAAGAAACTTCCATACACGTCTTTCATTCCTCATTGGTTCCATTTTCCCTGTCCATCGCAGTCTACGATACATAACTGTTATTATATCTGGCTTCTTATAAAGAGTATATAGTTCACTGCTATGTAGTCTTCTCCATTCACATGTCTGTTCATCTCTCTTTGATCATAAAAAAAATCCTAAGAACTTTATTCTCAAATACTCACAATCTCTTTTCCTCTCTTAAAGTAAGAGTCCATGTTTCGCATCCATATAACTGGTAGAATACAGGGCTGCCATGCAATCATGCAATTAAATAAATTGATTATAAATGGACGAATCTGGAGCAGGGAACAACTACAAAATATGGACAACTCTGAAAATGAATTTGAAGAGGTCATTGACAGCGAGTCCACAAAACCTACAGGGGACGCTTCAACAGCAGGTGGTCTCCTTACAGCAGAGGAGGGAGAAAATTCTACACGAGAGAAAGAGAGAGGGAGCACTACGATACTAACTCCCAGGAATCCAATAAACATACAGCAAAAAACGGCCGAACGCAAAAATCATACCCCACCTCTAAGAGGTGAACGACCGGCGGACACAAGAACTCCAACAAGAAAATCACTAAGACTTCTGAATTTACCAGCAGGAAAGGAACTATTGAGAGGGGGAAGTTCGAAAAATACAGGTAAGACTAATGACAAGGGAACACAATAGGGTTTGTTGACAGTCGGTTCATGGAATATCGAAGGGTTAAAACAAAAACTTTCAATGGACAGATGTGTAGAGTTTATTGAGACTTTTGATATATTAGCCCTAGGAGAAACATGGTTAAAAGCTAATGAATGCGTAAATCTATGTAATATGAAAGGTTATTTTAAGGGTAATCAAAAGAGAAGAAAGAGAGGTAGATATCCAGGCGGTGTTGCCATTTTATATAAAGCTAACTTAGACTTTATTAAAAAGGTAAATATTACTTTAAAAGAGGCAATTTGTATATATTACCATACAGAAAGAGCAGAAATGTGTCTGTTGTCTATTTACCGCCAACCACTAAATTCCAGGTATGCCAATCCAAATTTTTTCGTTGAATTGTCTGACTCGTTGGCAGAAATAAAATATAGGTTTCCGGAAGCGGGAATAATAATTTTAGGGGACTTTAACTGTAGGATTGGGGAGGAAAATATCACTATAAAATCGGATGATAATGAAACACGAGGTGAGGGTAGGAGAAGCAAAGATAAGACTTTAAATTCAGAAGGAAACCAATTGTTAGCTTTTTGCGATGCATTTGAACTTGAAATTCTGAATGGGAAATATGGGGAAGATAAAAATGGAGAACTGACATTTATTAATAAAAATGGAAGTAGCGTAATCGATTATTCAATATGCACACAAGACATGATTCCAGTCCTAAGTAATTTCTGTATAGTTTCCAGAATCGAATCACACCACTTCCCAAACAAACTTATTTTAAATATGAAAGGTATTAGTGAGACAGTTAATGATGAGGTGGCAACAATAGTGCGGCCAATTACACGTTTCAGGTGGATCGAGAATCTGAGAGAAGAATTTATCAGGAGTTTGGAAACGCTAATACAGGATCTGCAATTAAATGATCTTAGCGGGGAGGAAATTATTAAAACTTTGACACAATGTTTCCAAAAATCAGGGGAAAAATTCAAGGTTAAATACGCAATGAACCAGAAGGACAAAGGGTGGTACAATAATGCATGTAGAAAGAAGAAGAAATTTGTCGAAAGTAGTCTTTTAAAGTTTAGAAAAGAAAGCACAGATGAAAGCAGAAACAATTATGCGCAAGAGAGAAAGGAATATAAAGAATTATTGGCAGAAACAAAACTAGCATGGCAAAATAAGAAATCCGAAGAAATGAGAGTCGCGACTGAAAGTGGGAACATTGCGGACATATGGAAAGCGTTAAGGGAACTCAAAGTAAAGTCCATAAATCGGACAAGAATAACGCCCGGGGAATGGAGAAGTTACTTTGATAGGGTGCTGGGAAATGAGAGGTTAAGATATAATCAAGGAAATATAGTTGAGATCCCTGACCAATTCATATTCAATTACTGGATCAGGATATTTCGAAAAATGAAGTGGTTTCTTCCATTAAATGTTTAAAGAATGGTAAAGCACCTGGAATTGATGGAATATCAGGGGAATTCTTGAAAAAATATGATATCATCCAATAAATTATTAGACGTTTTGAAAACTGCGTTCAACAAACTTTTTAATGGAGGAGATTATCCGGAAGCCTGGGCGACAGGTGTCATCCAACCGCTATACAAAGGGAAAGGTGGGGCACAGATACCATAAAGTTACAGGGGAATTTGTCTCTTGTCAGTGTTCGGAAAAATATATTGTAAAGTACTTTACGAACGAATCAGACAATGGGCTAAAGAGAACAATAGGCTCTCAAAATATCAGGCAGGTTTTAGAGAAGGGTACTCCACGGTGGACAACGTATTTGTACTGAGAACATTAATTGATGACAATCTGAAAATGAAGGGGGGTAAATTATTTTGTGCATTCATTGATTTTAAGATGGCATTTGATACTGTGGACCGAAGCGCACTTTGGGAAAAATTAAATCGGAAAGGATTGTCTCATAAAATGATACATGCTTTAATGTCAATTTATAAATATGTTAAATTTTGTATAAAAGTAGACCATGGGCACATTACAGAGAGCAGTGAAGCCAATCGGGGAGTGAGACAAGGTTGCATTTTATCACCAATGCTATTTAATCTATTCGTTGATGATATTGTAGACGTAATGCTAGAAGGAGAAATTGAGGCTCCGGAGATAGGAAATGTTAGAATCCCAGTCCTGTTGTATGCAGATGATTTAATTATCTGTTCCAAGACAATCAAGGGATTGCAAAGAGGTCTTGACCTACTGGAAATATACTGTAGGAATTGGGGTTGACTGTAAATGTTAGTAAGACAAAAACAATGACCTTTAAAAATGGGACGGTTTATGGTAGAGCAGAGGAATGGAAATACAGAGATCAAGTACTTCAAACGTGAAACATTTTGAATATCTTGGTACGACGTTGAAAATGAACGGAAAGTGGAAAAAACATATTGATATAGCATTATTTAAAGGGAGGGGACAACTTAACAGTGTACTCGGTATTCTGGGTCGAGTGCCTGATATTCCAGTCAGCACATTAGAAAAAATGTATGGAGCTATGGTCAGGCCAGTAATGCACTATGGTAGTGAGATTTGGGGTTTCCAAAGAACGGAAAATACTAAATAAGGTATATACGCATTTTCTAAAGTATATTACAGGACTTAGTAAGGCCGTTTCTAACTGTGGAATTTTATATGAATCGGGTCATTCCAGGACGACATTAACTGTAAAATTCGTGTACTCAAATACTGGTTGCGAGTAATCCAAAGTGAACAAACAATGCTTAGAGTAATTTGTTACGACCACAAATTAAAAACATAGATGTTAAATTTTGGGCAGACGAGGTTAGGAGAGAACTCCAAAAGATTGGGATGGGCTTGATATGGGAAAAAGGGACTGAAAATCGCAAGAACGTGTGGAGAAAAATAAGGAGGAGGTACTTAGATATAAACCAACAAGATACTTTCGCCGAATGTACAGGAAAACGCTCACTGTGTTTACAAAGAGACCTAAAACACGTCTGGGAAAAGAATCGTATATACTCAACCTAGGATTTAAGGAGAGATCAGGGCTTGCTTGGTTTAGGCTAGGGGCATGGAAATTTCTAAAAATTAGCGACGATCACGATATGCAAATATGTCCAATGTGCGGGAACTTTGAAGATGAGATACATATATTAGGAAAATGTAATGATTTAGAATATTGGAGACGTCAGTTATTACCGGAAAGATTTCTAAATTCAAATCGGGAAAGATTGGCATGCTACGAATTATTGGTAAATCCAGAAAATTGGATAAACCTCGGTAAATTTCTGGACAAAATGCGAAAAATAAGGACAACACTCATTCATGAATAAATATATGTTATCAAAATGCAATACCATTAATTATTAACAATTATATATAAATTAATTAGTGTATAATGCTGTTGTGTTATTATTTAATTGTAATATTAATGTGTTTTCTTTATGTAATTGTAATGTTATTGCTGTTTTTGTTGTTTATTTTTCTTTACACTAGTACCAATTATTACTTTATTGTAACGGACTGTCAACAGCACGTACGGCTTACTGCCCGTGCGACCCGTATTTGTAAATAATATTGTAAATATCTTACTTTTTGTCTAATAAAGTCCTACTACTACTAGTTTTATATATTTTCAGTTTAACGTTTTTTTAGTGAGTTGGGACGACAAGAGTCCCTATAATGCATAATAGCACGCATTTCCAGAATTGAACCTATGTTTCATTTCTTTGTTTATCTCATTCCTATATGTGATTATTGTTCCTGGGTATTTTAATTTAGCCTCTTCTTCAAAATGTGTGATGATATGTTAGACGGCAAGTAGGATATCTAGTTTTACGGGAGAAGAATTCAATTTAAAACTCTTCTTTCATCTTTTTATTATTAAATCATTTTTTAGTTTAGTTTAATATAGATGCGGATAAGCTTATTTATATTTTTATCCCTTCATTTTTCATTAGCTGTCCATATCCATTATATAATGTATTTCTATGTGTGGCCATATATTTATAGGGAGTTGACACTCCATACTGCATTTCTTCTAAAGGAAGAGTAATCTCTCGGTGAAAAATAATTAGTAACTCTGAACTTGTGCAATACACTACACAGAAATTCGGGACAAATGTCATATTCATGACATAACGAAATTTATTACAGATAGACGAACATATTGGAAAGGTTATATAAAAAGAATGGAAGACAACCGACTTGCAAAAAGAGCTAAAGAAGATAGCCAATTGACGGGAGAAGAACAAGAGGAAGACCTGCCAAGATATGGTTAGACAGTGGATGTACAACCAATACGTCTTCATCCGAGGAGTGATTTTGGAAATTAGCAGGATCAAAATCCTACAAATTATGAATAATAAGAAGAATAAATGTTAAATGATCTGTATGTAGTAATTAAATTTCTTAAAATCATATAGCCTATCCTAAAATCGAATTGAAGTTCCAGCTAGGATATAAGTTACGATAATAGCTCGCAGATATTTTGCTGAAATTCAGAGAAATAGATTTGAAATGCATGTTTACTCTTACGCTGGAAGACAAGCATTGGGGGAGGGAATCTACCGACCATGATGTATTGATATCGTACATAGTCAGGGCAGGAGGGAGGTCATGTCAGGAGTCATCCGAGCGTGCGAGGCAACATGATGAAGTGGAATCAAGTCCTGTTTAATGCAGGATCATCCTTCACACCGTCCGCCCGTCCCTTTCATACTCTCAGGAAACATTTCTAGATGTTCAATCTCCTTTGCACTGCACAGGAAAGAGAATTGACACTTCTACTTATATATTCCCTATGTTCGTTTTAAAAATAGAACATTGTTTATCTATTGATCTTACAATGCAGTTAAATCATTTTATAACTAAACTAACATAGTTTTTGCGAAGTATCATACTAACTAACTAACTAACTAACTAACTCACTGGCACTATCGAACCCGTAGGTTCATGGCAGCGCGGACATAAGCTCTCCATACATCCCTATTCTGAGCTAATGTTTTCCAATCATCGCCTGTATAATCTACTTCCTTGAAATCATAGTTAATGTTATTCTCCCACCTCATTCTTCGTCTACCAACTGGGCGTTTTCCCTCTGGTTTTCCTACAAGAAGCTTCCATGCACGTCTTTGATTCCCCATTCGTGCCACATGCCCTGCCCATCGCAGTCTACGAGACTTAACTATTCTCATTATATCTGGCTTCCTATAAAGATCACATAGTTCATTGTTATGTAGTCTTCTCCATTCACCTGTCTGTTCATCTCTCTTTGGTCCAAAAATTTTACTAAGTACTTTATTCTCAAATACTCGTAATCTTCTCTCCTCCCTTAAAGTAAGAGTCCATGTTTCGCATCCATATAATATAACTGGTAGAATAATAGTTTTATATACTAGGTTGCGAAATATCATACACAACGGAAACAGATACAAATAAACTAAATAAGTTTAATTATATAACAGGAACATTAAAAAGAACTTTGAAAAATAAAGCCAGGAGAGCTTCTATAAAGAAATTATACAAGACAATGGCAGTTCCTATTATTACTTTACGGATCCGAAACATGGACAGTGACAACACAACAATCTGCCAGAATACAAGATGCTGAAATGAAATTCCTCAAACCAACGGCAGAATATCAAAGAACAGACAAAAAAATAAATAAAACAACTAAAATTAGAGAAATTAAACACAACAATACTGAAATACAGAACAAACTCGAAAGAACACTAAGCAAGGATGACTGAGAATAGAATATCAAAAAACAGCATACAACTATTCACCACGAGGAAGAAGCAGCTTGGGAAGACTAGAGAAAAGATGGAAACAGCAGCAATTGGGAGCCGGAAAAGACTAGTAAATAAGCCTAAACCGTGACGAAGAGGACGAAGAAGACTAACACAGTACTTAATAATATTGCACAAATTTAGAATCATTGCATCAAAACATAATATCAAAATCTCAATAAACAATACCAAATCTATGGAAGTATTCGAGGACCCACGCCATGTTAAATTAGAACTAGAAGGGAAAAAAGTATAGAACTGGTCATGAAATGCAAATATTTTGGAATAGACATTAATAGCAGCTACAGAATAACAGATGAAATCCTCCATCAAACAAATAATGCAAACAAAAATTAGGATGTTTAAACAAAACTGTTTGGAAAAATAAAAATTTAAGAATAGAAATAAAAGTAAGAATTTACAAATCTGTCATGTGACCAGTTCTAACGTATGGTTGCGAATGCTGAACAGAAACTCAAAAAAACAAAGCAAGTTAATGAAACAACCGAAATGAAAGTTTTAAAGAAAATCTTAGGAAAATCACCGAGAGAGAAAATTCGCAGTTCTCTCATTAGAGGAGAATATGAAATGAGCTTATAAATCTCTGGATAAATGGTATAAGACTAAATTGGAACGATCGCATTGATAGAATGGAGAACAGTAGATTAGTGAAAAAAGTACGAGATTGGACACCTCAGCAGAAAAGGCCATTAAGAAGATCACAACTACGATGGAAGGATGTCACCATACCCCCGGTGTGAAGTAAATGAACACGCAGCAAGCTCTCTGCTTTCATACGTAGAAGAAGAAAAAGAAATATTTAATAACATTCCAAAAAAAACTTATTTAACACCATGATGGCTTACGTCAAAGGATGCAACCTCTCCCCTATACTTTATACACTGTCTTAGTAGTACAGTCCTCTCAGTTTGACCTTGGCTTCCTCTAAGACAAATGCCTATTCTTGCTTATCCAATACCTTATTTCTTCACCTCTAAACTCCCATCAATCTCAAGTCCTCCTCCACATCACCCACCCATTGGTACCTCGGTCTTATTTCGTTTCCTCAATAGTTTCCGTAAATTTGTCCGGCATTCATCTTTAGACTTCTCAACTGTGTTTGTTTTCCAGAATGAGGTTGTCGGCCTCATGTCTAACCCCCGACATGTAGGACCAGGGTCCTTTTTGTTATGGTTACCATACTTCAGCCGAGAGAACTTCGTTTTAATCCCCAAGTACTCGCCCTTCCCTTAGGGATAGGATTTGCTGGTTGTGTTAGCAGGTTGAATCCTCCAACTAAAGACATTACAAGGTATTTAATAAATACATCTACTCGGCATAGATGTAACCACCAAGACCCCTGAACCAGACATTTCTCCTCTTTTATCATGGCTTGGTGCAGGCTATTTGAAGGCCTGAGTCACTCAAAGGAGACTCTTAGGTCTCCCCCTCAGAGGCAGAGTAGTTTTACTGTCTAGTTATCTTATTTAAGATCCTACATACCTCGACACCCAATTATTTATCATCTCGTTTCCAGTATCTATCCTCCAACCGTAACTTAAACACACGATCACAACATAGTCTCTTGCTTAATATATCGCAACATAGGACATCACATTGTGCCGTGGTGACGAAAACCTTACTGCCGTGACGTAGTATTTATCCTCTGTGATGGTGAAAGGTAATATTCGGTGCTCTTTCCTCTCGTTTCTTATCCCTTCCCCTTTCCCCTCCTTACGTCATCGGCGCGATTAGATATGCGCCGAGACTGATGTCTGGGACGCCAAGTCAAGATTCATTAACAGTCGCAAGTAAAGTTTCGTACATGAAAAGTCGCCGGGGATCCAGGCAAGATCCCTGGCCGAAGACTGTTCAGTTTGGAGTTCAGAAGAAGCTGTTAAGAAGAACATTATTATTTGGGATGAATGAGAACATTAAGCCTAAGAGACTTTTGTTACTGTTCTTAAACTACATCGCCGACTGTTCATTGCCATTTCCTGTTATTTGTGTTTATATTGAATTATTTAAATACGACAGCTAATTGTATTGTTTAATTTTCACAATACTAATTATATATATTATAGTTAAAAGCTTTATGTCTAATTCTTACGATTTGCTTAGCTGTATTAATGTAAACTTGAACCTGAGATTTGCGTGCTGTAGAGCATGTTCCTTTCCTTTCATGATCAAGGTTATTTATATCGAAAGTAAAGTTAAAGAGATTAATTGTAACTCAAAGTACTCATGTTGAATAATATTGCACAAGTGATGTACATCCAAAAATATGACATTTGTCTGCATTTTGGGCCCAGCCACAGACTCTGCTTAGAAGCTAGTTTTAATTTAAGGATAGGTTTTGTGATAGAGAAATAACGATAGGAGATTTCGAAAATGAGATCGTACGGTGCAACATTACTTCATGTCATATACTATATTCACTTCTCACAACTGGAATTCCCTACCACAAGAAATCAGGGGATGCCGGACGTTGACATCTTCTAAAAGAAATCAAAATTTATATTTGCTCTGACATAGGCTTCATCATTACCCACGTAAGGTACACATATTAATTGGTGTTTATCGTATAATGTATCATATTTATACTATTATTAACAGTATTATTATTATTATTATTATTATTATTGTAATCGTTGTTATTATAATCGTATAAAATGTTGTTTGTGGATTAAATTTATATTGCAACGTTTAATATCTTTACATAGTAATAGAAGATAAAATGTTGGAACAGATATCACACTTCCATTATTTGGATTGCATTATAACTAATGAAGAACAAGATGTGAATAGGAAAATGCAGAAATTTCAACATATTTGTGGAACAATCAGACGAACAGTGAGGAACAAAGTTAGAAAGGAAACGCAGCTAAAATATTACTCAACGATGACACTACCAGTGGCGATGTATGGAAGTGAGGCCTGGGTCATAGAGGAAAAAAGAAAAAAACTAAAATTCAGGCAGCTGAAATGAGCTTCTTACGGGCTGTGAAAGGTTGTATAAGAGAAGAACATGTTAGAAATGAGAATATTAGAGAGGAACTAAAAGTACAACCACTTCTTCAACAAATATAAGAACACAAGAACAATCGGATAGAAGATTTGCAAAGAATGGCGGGGGATATGATACCAAATATGGCATTGATGTATAATCCTGGAGGACGAAGATCGGTGGGAAGACCAAGAAAACGCTGAACAAATGTGAGAATGGAACCGGGAAATACCTAATCCGTGAAAGAAGATGACGATGATGTTAAAGTTTCTGTAAATAAGAGTGAAATTAAAAAAAAAAAAGTTATTTTTCATAAACAGTTAATAAGTTACATGCATATGCTGTAGGTATATAAAACTTTATTTTCTTTTGTTCAATAACTCTTGTTTTAATTTAAAATATTTTGTTTCATTTTTCTCTTATCCGTGTTAATTTAACACGTAATATACCTACATTACTTTAGTTGTTTTTTCATAAAATGCTTCCATTTTATAACATGTTTAAAATAGCTTACTGCGTTTAATTAGTGGGATATACATCCATCTGCACTTAGGTTGAACATGGAGTCAATTAAATGAACATAAAAGGAATCTGAAATGTTTAATGTAGTTAAATCCTTTTGATCACGCGGTATATAATATGATACGGACATCCTGTCATTGACAGAGATTGTATTTCCATAATTAAAATTACATTGCTTGAAGCGCTTCAGCGCAATACGGAAATGACATTTTGAAGTGAAGCACCCAATCTTTTTTGTTTTATGTTCACTCGATTGTTCAGAGTACACGCTAACTACGATACCTCTCGTTTGTAACATGCATTTACAGTACATCCTCAATTTTAAACTATGTCAAAATCCCAAGGTCGTATAAATTTTTATTCGGCTGTTTCATATTCTTCTCAGATATTAATGACATCATTTTTACCTGGTAAATCAGTCGTCCTTAACTAAATTATTAAACTTCAAGTTATTCTAATATGGAGGCCTTTCGAAAACAATTTTTCATCATCTGAGTTTTAACTGGAACTGATGGTGTTATATAGGTTGTATAACGGATTTATGTCTGCAGTTTTGTTCTCGTTGAGCAGGTCTATATTCCTTGCTTCTATTAGAATCTCTATGTCTTTAAGGATGCTGATCCTGTTGTTATATTCTCTGTGTATCATTGACATAGAGTCAACGATTTTTATCAAATCGATGACCTGTTTCTAGTATAAGAAGAAAAATCAAGTTTGGCCGAACATAAACTAGAAACAGGTCATAGATTTGAAAAAATCGATAACTCTATGTCAATACTACACAGAGAATATAATAACAGGATCAGCATCCTTGAAGACGTCGAGATTCTAAAAGAAGCAACGAATAAAGACCTGCTCAACGAGAACATAACCGCAGACATAAATCCGTTATACAACCTATATAACACCATCAGTTCCAGTTAAAACGCTGCAGATGGAACATTGTTTTCAAAAGGCCTCCATATTAGAATAACTTGAAGAAATTTAATAATTTAGTTAAGGACGATTGATTTACCAGGGAAAAATTATATAATTAAAAACTTATTACATAACCTCAACGGTGCTTCAATATGAATTTCTTCTCAGATGTAAGCAATTATCTTTACAGGCTAAGAACTACTTCAAAATATGAATTTATATTATTTCGACATCTAAATTTGGGCTCCATATTATTATGTGACAGCAAATAAGCTAAACGTAACTTCACTCAATACATTTAAAATGCATTTTAATACGAAAATAAAGGAGTTTATTAACTGAAGTGCAACAATTGCGAAAGTTCTACATAGGCAAAACAACGAGAAATTTCAACACAAGATACTCTGAACATTTTAAAAATTGTATTAATAATGAAGAAAAATCAACTTAGCTTTTAAGGGATCAGATACCGTGAGAGCTAAAATAATTCTAGAGGGGAAACCCATTGAACAAGTGAATCAATTTAAAAACCTAGGTTATGAAAACTCCTATTTTAAAAATGAAGATCTGTTTAACAAACTTAATAAATTTAATTATATATGTGGCACAATTAAAAGAATATTTAAGAACACAAGAAAGGAAACGAAAATAAAATTTTATAAAGCAGTGGCAGTCCCCTTACTATTGTATGGTAATGAATTTTGGGTTTTAACTAAAAGAGAAGAGAAGATCATAGAAGCAGCTGAAATGAGATTTCTGAGAAGTGTGGCTGGCTGCAAACTTCTAGATAAAAGAAGTGAAGATATTAGAAATGAGCTAAATATTTTTAAACTTTTATATAAAATAAAAAAAGAATCTAGAAAAAACTGGAAAGAACATGTTCAAAGATTGAAAGATGATCGGATTCCAAAAATTATATTTAATTACAAACCATGAGGAGACAGGAATGTTGGTAGAACGAAAAAGAGATGGATTCAACTTTTTGAATGATAATCTATGAGACCGGAACAAACCACATGGGCTTAATCTGTGATTGTTGATGATGATGAATCAACTTTTGCCAAACAAATATTAGAAACGGGTGATCAGTTCCACAAAATCGGTAATATTATGTCAATATTATAAAGTATATAACATAAGACAGAAATTTTAAAAGAAGCTAAGAATACAGACCTACTCAACGAGAACACACCCGCAGACCTAATCCCTTGTACAACTTATACATCAGTACCTGTTAAAATGCAGAAAATGAAGCATGGTCTTTGAAAGACCTCCATATTTGATGAAGTTTTATAATTTAATTGAGGACGACCGATTTACCAGGTAAGCCTACCAATATTCTAGACTTTAATATCTTGTAACTTCACTCGTTAGAACAGGTTTTATTATTTAATCTTTGAAACTTTCATTCTACCAAGCCTTAGAATTATATTCTTCTTCTCCTTCTTCTAGCAAGGATTAAACCTTATTGGTTCGTTCCGGCTCCAAAAGTCATAGCTGCTGTGTCCAGCTCTTTCGTGGCGTCCCCGATCTCTTTTTCCTCTTCTCGGTTGATAGTTCAAACATTCCCAAGGCAATCTGTTGGTATCCATTCTGCAGACATATTCATTCCTTTTCTCCATTGGTTAAGACAAGATATCTTGGCACAGAGTTACGGATTCTCACCTCTATACTGTCTGGATGATGCTCTATGTTTAACACTTGTGGATGTGAGGCCAGCAGCCAGCTCTTAGGCCAAATTAATTGGTTAAGAAAATACAGACCATAAAACGAATTCTGAGATTGTAAAATAATTACACACAGAATCAGTCAAGGAATATGTACAAAAATACAGAAATAACTGGAAATCTCACGTACGAAGAATGAGCAGAACAAGAATACAACGTCAGATCTTAAATTACCAGCCACCAGGCAAGAGATCTTTGGGCAGACCCTTCAAACGTTGGATTGAGACCGTAACAGACCACTATGTCTATCACATGAAAGGAAGAAGAAGAAAGAAGAAAATGCGTTACAAGCAAGATGAAAGATGTCGATTCGAGTCCCGGTGGGATAGGGATTTTTAAACTGGCCTAAACTTTCTGGTTGCATAATGCCTTAGGATCGACTCAATCACTAAAATCAGACATTTGTTCTACGGGCAAAGATGACCGTCACGCAGGGTTGACAATCTTTCTTTTCCAATTGTCTAAAAAGGTGGGAGCTTGAACCTCCTACTACTTCAAGAGCCTCCTACGTGGGATCGTTTCAAATATTATGAAATAATGCAGCTAACCCGCAAGGTAAGTAATTATTTCAAGTGGCCCGGGGTTCAGGTAAGACACGGGCGGCGTGTGTGACAAGTAAAATTGCCTATACGGTCAGGGTTACACTACGATATAGAAGAAGAAGAGAAGATTCTTTAAAAGGTAAATTTTGGAAATATATCTTATTAACTATTAATAAGGTTTCATGCAATCCCTAATTAATTCTTGAAGCTATCCAATTACTACCTGTAACATATAACCGTGTTCCATGTATACTTTTATTATTCCGTTTTGTTTTAAACTTTCTTCACCAAGCCACTTACTTAATCTAATTATAATTAAAATTAACCCATAATCATCCTATTTCGGGCAAGGGCTTCCTGCGACTGCAGGATTGCTTACGTTACATCCCCGGGTTTAATCTAATTATAGGTTATTAATTATTACTTTAGTTATTATTATTAGTATTATTATTCTTTCTTTCCCTTGTCAACTTTATATTGTGTGGTCTATATCTATTATGTATCATTAATCATAATTCTTATTGTATGTATAATTTAACCAAGGTGAAGATAAGAGAAGACCTTAAGGTCTTAACTCCATCAGGTAAAATAAATAAATATATATATATATATATATGTCCACCGCTGTGGTTTCGAGGTAGCGTGCTGACTTGTCACGCAGCGGGCCCGGGTTCGATCCCCGGTCGGGGTAGTTTTTCTAGGTGAGGTTTTTATCGGGGTTTTTCCTCACCTGTAAGACAAATGTCAGGAAAACTTTAAGGCCCAAACGGTCCCCGAAATCATATGGCCTTCACCATCATCCTTATCCTTATCATTATCATCATCATCCTTCACCGGTGAGGAAAGCAACGGGAAGCTACCTCACCTACAATTCCCTAGTAAAGCTGCAAGCATAGCATGAAAATGCTATGATTGCAGTGAAGGACCTGCCTTCGGGCAGAATTACTATGGATGGATATATATATATATATATATATATATATATATAGTAAATAATTCTTGAAGCCATCGAATTACAATCTATAATATATACTGGGAGGCCCGGGAAAATATGAATTTTTATAACTTTCTTCTTATGGTTTGTTATTATTGTTTGTTTTCTCCAGTCATTGTTGGCTAATGGCAAATGCCAAACGCTACTGCATATAACTAAATAAGTATTTCATACTGGATTGTGAGTGTGGGCATGTCGCAGCATAGTTGGTTGAGCCAATACGCTACAAGCCGGAAGGTCAAGGGTTCGAGTACCGGGGTTTTTTAACTAGCCTAAAACATTCCGGCGGTACCACGACCCAGGGCTCAACTCAGCCTCTAACAGAAATAAAAACCAGACGCCTGTTCTGTGCGTAAAGATGCCTGAAATCTCGATTGTTATCTAGTGCCGATTATCTATAAAGTACTGTGTTACTTAACAGTAGAATGAAACAGAAAGAGTTTAGAAATTACGTCACTGCCATATTATCTAGTCAACATAACCAACGCAACTATTCAGTTCAGTGCTGAATAACAGGTGAATTAATACAATTGTTAATATGTAAGTTCGTATTATGTAGCAGTTGTCGAGTAAGCAGACAATAACATGTACACAGAGCAGTAGGCATCACTAGCTTACCGTCTGTGTTGACATGGCCTGAGCCAGTTGCTCGCTGAGCCATTTCTCGCACTTTGTAAAAAACCCGAGTTTGTTTGGTTTGTTCGCTAACTTTCACGTCTCGGTTACTATTCTCCCCGGCGGTCTGGTGATCACTTTATCTCTACTTCTACTGAGTATGAGTAATAGTGATGTATGGAGAGCTTCTGTCCGTGCGGGCTCATGAACCTACGGATCTCGATAGTGCACTGTGATTAAGTAAGGGTAAGTGTAACATAACTGAGTAATTACATTCCTTATACATAAAACTGATCTCCCCAATCTGAGATTGTTTCTCCCTGTACATTCATAATATACCTCCTATAAACATCCATCAGTTGGTTTAATTAATTCACTATTAATGAATAAGACGGAAGAAAACGAACAAAAATCACCCGCTTAAATAATGTATCTAATTATACAATATGCCTAACAATAACGGTTATACAAGATTCCGTGTTTTATCACGCAGTTCAGCGCCACATTTAAGTAACATTGACGTCAGAGGACAATTTAATTTTTTGCCAATTTAAGGGTTATCTGCCAATTGTAACTCTTTAGTGGCATGTATACTTCAATTAGAATATGAAATTTTTAAATGTATTTTCAAATTGTATTTAATCAATCTCGAAAATTAATTGTCTGTATCACTTCGTCCTTGAGGCAATCCTCTAAAGAGGAAGTTGTATATCTTAGAAAAACACAGTGACTTTCTTTCATATTCTTTCATTTGAATTCAGTTACAGAGACTCTTAAGATGATCTATCTATATCCACCGCTGTGGTCGCGAGGTAGAGTGCTAGCCTTGTCAAGCCCACGCGGTGCCCGAGTTGCTGTACCCCCGGTCGGGGACAGTTTTTCTGTGTGAGGTTTTTATCAGGGTTTTTCTCACCTGTAAGACAAATGTCAGGAAAACTTTGAGGCCCAAACGGTCCCCCCCGAAAAAATCAATGCCATCATCATCATTCTCCTTTCGCGGTGTGGAAGCCAACGGGACAGCTGCCACACCTACACCATCCTCCACACATAGTAAAGCTGCCATCACTCGATGCATGAAAATGCTATGATTGCAGTGAAGGACCTGCCTTCAGGCAGAATTACTATGGATATATATATATATATATATATATATATATATATATATGAATGTATGTCTGTCTGTTTCATCTTTATGCGCTTGCCATACCGTTCATCCGATTGTGATGGGGCTTTTTGAAAAATGTTCAGGAGTTTCCTGGGAAGGTTTTAGACCAGGTACGTCATAGTTCAGAGCTCCAAGTTCCGTGCGGAGCGCGGTACTAACTCTGGAGCATATTCTACTTCCTAATTTTCCGGCTGGACCTGTACGAAAGACTACCATTGTCACAAACGCTTATAACAGGTGGAATCAAAATATAAAACAGCACGCAAGCAGGAGGAAAGCATTAATTAATTAATAGTATTAACTGGTTTACAGTATTAAATAATACCTCAAAAGATTTTAAACTGCAATATTTAATATTTGCCTGAAAACAAAAACATTAAGAACTACGTATAAACAAAACAAAATATGAGAATACGTTTAAAATGTTCGTGTGTTTCTACACCATTTTAATAAACATGATTTAATATTTCTTGGCACAGAAAAACAAAATTAGTGGATATACTTATTATTCCTACGGTAGGAAAACAAATCACCTCTTTTCAGGGTGCTAATTCCCGGGCATTCTTACTTGACACATGACTTTTTTTTATTACATTATTTATATAAACGTTCCTCATTAGAGGATTGTCACAAGGACAAAGTGATACAGACAATTAATTTTCGAAAATGATGAAATGCATTAAAAAATTTCTAATTGTATTTAAGTATATTCTATAAAGTAGTAATTTTGTAAACATGGTTTCTTAAAACTGAAATTTATACTCTAATGGCAGCGATGGCAATTTTAGAAAGATACACTCTGTACAAATCTAAGAAATTCCAAAATGTAGCTAAGAATCCTGGCATAGTACCTCTTGCCCCGATCATCAATCCTGTGATAGTTATACTATCTAATTGCTATTTATCTTTGTAATAGTCAACTGTTGACTGATATATGGCATTCATTTCAGAGTCAACTTCTTCAGGTTGGCTACTTTGAGTCTCAAAATGGATCTAATATCGTACCAATTTTAGATGATGGTATAAATGCAATGATATTTATTCGTCTATTACTCCCATTTACTAATTCCTCTTCTTCTTCTACTACAAGGTTTAGGCTATGCAGCCTGTTTCGGCGAAGTTAAAAGTAGAGTTCATCTTCTACGTGGTCGGCCAACATCTCTTGTTCCTCTGGGATTATACAGGAAGGTTCTATTTGGTATTCTTTCGTTGTTCATTCTCATTAAGTGTTCTGTCCATGTCTTATTATTTTCGCTGATTTTATCTTCAATTTTATATATATTTAATTCTTCTCGTATAGTTTCATTCCATATTCTATCCGATCTTATGCATCCTTTCACATTACGTAAAAACAGCATTTCCGCAGTCTGTATCCTGCTTTTATCCCTTGATTTCATTATCCAATTTTCACTTCCATACAACAACAAAGGAACAGCCATTGTTTTATATAATTTAAGTTTCGTATCTTTCCTTGTTTTCCGACCTAAGGTTCTTTTTATGGTTCCACAAATAGCCTGGAATTTATTTACTTTATTTTCTATATCTTTATTTTCTCTATAAGTTATATCACATCCTAAATATTGGAAATGTGATATTTGTTCTCCCATTTACTAATTTAATAATAAAAATATAAAATTAATACCTGATAAACCAGTCGTCCTCATATAAAATAAAGTTATGTTTGAAAACTTCGTCAAGTGGTTAAAAATATGATGGCCTTTCAAAACAATGTTTCATCTTCTGCATTTCAACGGGTATTATCGCCTCGCTTTGATGGTTGTCCGTTTATAAAAAAGCGGGTGCTGCGCGACAATGTTTGACAATGATTAACATGCGGAATTATTATAGTGGCGGTAGTCGGCGTCTTTGTATTTAATTATATATAACAGCTGCGGGGAAACAAAGCGAGCCGCTGGGTAACCGTCATAGTGAGGCGACAATACTAATATTGTTGTATAAGTTGTACAACAAGTTCAGGTTTTAAGGCGTGTCTTGTTGAGCAAGTCTTTATTCTCAGCTTCTTTTAAAGTTTCTATGACTTCTAGGATGCTAATCTTGTTGTTGTTATTCTTTCTGTGTAATTTTGACATAGTATTATCGACTTTGTCGAACTGATGACCCGTTTCTAGTATATGTTTGGCAAAACTTGATTTTTCTTCGTTATTAATATTTTTTTAATGTTCATTATATCTTGTATTAAAATTTCTTGTTGTTCTACTGATGTAAAACTTATCGCAATTTTGTACCTTAGTTTATAAACGTCTTTATTTTCGTATTTATTTCTTACTTCGATTTTGTTTAATAAGATATTTTTGGGTTTGTTATTAGTTTTAAAGGCAATTTTTATGTTTTTGTCTTGTTTTTTGTCGAATTGGCTGATTTAACCGTTTCAAAATTCGTAGAGATATTCTGTGCCAAAATAATACGAAGGTCCCCATGCTGAACGTAGCCATACTCATCATTGCGTTTGACGAGTGAAGTTAAACCAAGTCACCAGCGGACAAATTCTGGTGCATATCGGAGCGCACCGCCACATGTGTTTTACTCGCTGTTTTAGACTATAATAGAGTTGTAACCCTTAACAATCAGCCTTTGTAGAGGAAAAACGTGTTTTCGGAACTTTTGGACAGTTAAATGGCTTACGCTGTCTAAACCATAAAATATACACCAAATTAATGTACACAGAATTGAATATCTCAAAAAATCTACTAAAATTCCGCGAGAGCATATGTCTATTTTTACGGATAACTCACAATAACCATTTCTATCTTTCAGAGCATTGATGCCAAGAAGATCGGGATGACTAGATTCCCGGGCAAGCGTAGTAGCGCACAGCGGGTATTCTTTTACGGATAACTCTTAATAACAATTTTTGTCTTTCATCTCACTTATGTCAAGAAGATCGAGAAGGTACATTCCAAGGTAACGCCGAGTAAAAATAATTACGTTATAAATTTATAATTATTTTTCTTTTTACTTATTCAACTAAACATAAAAACACATTTAATTTATTTAGGCTCGAACGCCGGGTATTGGTAATTCTTAATAAAACATGATTAAAGTAAACAACAAATATAACTTATATTAAACCCTACGTTTTAAACTTGTATTCCCAATATACAGTCCCATAAGAATCTTATATCTTCATCATAAGTAATGCCACGAGTGATTTCCAATTTATCTAGAGAACTTGGAAATCAAGAGTGGCATTTGTTAGGACTACTTAACAAATAAAATTAAGCTGTTTACTCAAAAGTCATTATTTAACTATAGTTACCGGTCTTTTAAAATATTTATATCTTATATATAAAAATTACGTCTCACGTTGTTTGTCCGCGATGGAATCCTAAACTACTGAACCGATTTTAATAAAATTTTGCACACTGTGTGCTGTTTGATCCAACTTGAGACCTACGGTTGTTTATAACTAAATTTATAGTCGCATTATTTTTATTGCAAATTATTTGTTTATTATTTAACAAACAGTTATAATTATCTGTGAGTTCCATACGATTCTAACAGATGACGGTGTAAGGTAATTGGTTTATTATTTAACCAGGTGGCTGTGCTTTTTGTTGCAACCGCGAATTTCAATTGAATTACAAATATTGATTATTTCATAATTTAAGTGTGTTTGTGTTTATTTTATTTTCAATATATTGATAATAATATTAATTTCGTGTGTAAGTATTAGTTTTAAGTAATCTGGCTGAAAGACAGCAACTTAATTTAAATTTAACTGGACCGAGAAGGGACATTGAACAATATGGCGAATCAGTTCTAGAGACCATGAATGATAAGATATCAAGTGAATTTCCGCAAATTGGTATAGGCCTATGTGATATAAATCTTAAATTTAAGAAGAATGTCAATTTAAAAACATATGAAGGTCCTAAGGAACGGAATAACAGAACTGTAAGTAAGTCTGTTAGTTATAATAATATGCCTAATATTACAGAAACAATCTCCATGCCTCAATTAAATGAAAAACAAGATGACTATAATATATCACAAGATGATATTACTATACAGAGACTTCTTGATGATGATGAGAATCCAAACTGCCAACAAGTTCGTAGAAAAAAACGAAAGTATAATGAAATCAGCAAGCCTCCTCAAAATATTCCATCAATAAATGTATATAATCCTTATGATACACTTATGGATGATACTGAGAATGCAGACAACATAAATTCATCTCAATCAACAAAACCACTTCCACATAAACCACCACCCATATTTATACCGGGTGTAGTTAACGTACCAGAACTAAAAAATTGTGTAAAACAAAAACTTTCTGATTTAGATTTCTCACTTAGTTTACTACAACATAATTTAACGTATACCTTAGCCACAGCAACGCGTGGCCGGGACTTCTATATATATATATATATATATATATATATAAAACAAAGTCGGATTAGTTACACTATTTATAACTCAAGAACGGCTGGACCGATTTTTATGATCTTTGATTTGTTGGATTTGTTTCCGCCCCGAATAGCAGATATCTATTAAAACATCGGAAAAATTAACGTAAAAATATTTAAAGGCCATACGACGTTCGCCGGGCCAGCCGTATTTAATGTAAAAGGCAATGTTTGGAAACAAATCAGAAATGTCAGGGTAAATATATTCATTGGAATTTGATCTATTATTTATTACTAAATAGGATCGCAATATTGTAAGAATCATCCTAGTTGAGAAATAATGAAAAATTTCAAAATGTATATTATAATCAGCATTATAGATTACTCATTATTTTTTTTAGTAAACGACTCAGTAAAATCTAGGAATCTGTTCATTATTTGCGATATTCAATGTATTTGTTGGAGAAAAATAAAGCTCTAACCTATATCAGAATATTAAAAAAGGAGCAGCTTTCTTTGTCACAGAAGCAGGAGCTGATAAAGAGAAATCGATAAAGAGCGAGGTGAAACACGACTGTCATTGGTTATATAACAAAATTCATTGAAACGTGATTGGTCATTGACTACCAATTGGGGCATGAGTTAAATAGTGTAATAGATTTTGTATTACGTTGCGACTAGAGTAGAAGCTCCACGCAGTTTTCCAGCGCTACCATTAACACTTCTTTTTTTTTTTAAAACAAAAGCAATATCTCATGGTTTTGCTTAAGAGCAGCAATTAACGGGAGTTCCGGTGATAACATGGAGTTAATATAATCTACTAGACCTTCATAACTGTAGCTTTTTGTGTACCTGTATACATAATGCACTAAGCACCCAGCATCTCGGTTTTTGTTAGAGTCTCTGTAAAACGGGGATTGGAGTTTCCGACACACGACATTGATGGAGAAGATTTCTCCACCCTCCAGCTCAGTCCGGAAATCACTTGCTGAGTGTCCAACTATTACATTCATAACATAAATACATTTTCTAACGCTGCTTTTCAGAATCGTTACACCAGATATAACAATACAAAATCAGTGACTATTTATGGTTACACCAGATATAACAATACAAAATCAGTGACTATTTATCGTTACACCAGATATAACAATGCAAAATCAGTGACTATTTATGGTTACACCAGATATAACAATACAAAATCAGTGACTATTTATCGTTACACCAGATATAACAATGCAAAATCAGTGACTATTTATCGTTACACCAGATATAACAATGCAAAATCAGTGACTATTTGTCGTTACACCAGATATAACAATGCAAAATCAGTGACTATTTATCGTTACACCAGATATAACAATGCAAAATCATTGACTATTTATCGTTACACCAGATATAACAATGCAAAATCAGTGACTATTTATCGTTACACCAGAATAAACAATGCAAAATCAGTGACTATTATCGTTACACCAGATATAACAATGCAAAATCAGTGACTATTTATCGTTACACCAGATATAACAATGCAAAATCAGTGACTATTTATCGTTACACCAGATATAACAATGCAAAATCAGTGACTATTTATCGTTACACCAGATATAACAATGCAAAAATCAGTGACTATTTATCGTTACACCAGATATAACAATGCAAAATCAGTGACTATTTATCGTTACACCAGATATAACAATGCAAAATCAGTGACTATTTATCGTTACACCAGATATAACAATGCAAAATCAGTGACTATTTATCGTTACAACCAGATATAAACAATGCAAAATCAGTGACTATTTATCGTTACAAACCATAATATAACATGCAAAATCAGGTGACTATTCTATCGTTACACCAGATATAAACAATGCAAAATCAGTGACTATTTATCGTTACACCAGATATAACAATGCAAAATCAGTGACTATTTATCGTTACACCAGATATAACAATGCAAAATCAGTGACTATTTATCGTTACACCAGATATATCAATGCAAAATCAGTGACTATTTATATTTAACTCATGCCCCAAATGGGAGTCAATGACCAATCACATTTAAATGATTTTTTATTTAAAACCAATCACAGTCGTGTTAGGCCTCGAATTTATCGACTAAAGTTTATCATATTAAAGAAAGCGCCTCCTTTTTAGCATTCTGAATAGGTCATAGCATTATTTTGCAGTGACTGACTCACCAGGAAATACGGCTACCAGATTATATATATAGTGCATGTATGACAGCATATAGCGCATGCGGGAGATAATATAAAAACATTTGTAGCAATTGATTATACCACAAAAAAACACTGTTTGCACTTTCTTAAACGAATTGTTTTCCAGGAAAGAACGTTGCAGAAAAATATAATTGACATATTTACATCATAGGACATCAGACATTAATTAATACTTATAATGTTGGTTATAAATCTCTCCACTAGGGTACAATATTACAATATGCGATCCTTTGGCAATACAAAAAATATGATCTGGTTGCAGTGATGAACAAAAGAAGTAAATGAAGCGTACCAATCGTTTCTCCTTTGTTTTCAAACATCGCCGTTTACATTAATATATAAATATTTTAAAATAACTATAGTTAAATAATGATTTGTGAGCAAACAGCTTAATTTTATTCGTTAAATAGTCCTAACAAATGCCACTCTTGATTTCCAAATTATCTAGAAAAATTGGAAATCACTCGTGGCATTACTTATGATAATATCGTTTTTATTCAACGCCATCACATTATCATTTGGTATTCTCTCGTAGCATGACATTATTATAACCCACTTCTGAGGTTGTGTCGGTCCAAGATAGGGATGTATGGAGAGCTTATGTCCACGAGGCCATAAACCTACGGGTTCGATAGTGCCAGTTAGTTACTTAGAATTTAATTTTCATACCTATTTTTAGGATTAGAGAATTTTCGTTATTATGAATAAGAAAGGATGTACCATTCCATAGTAATTCTGCCCTAGGGCAGGTCCTTCACTGCAATCATAGCATTTCCATGCTATGCTTTGTAGCTTTACTAGGGAATTATAGATGTGGTAGCTTCCCGTTGCTTTCCACACCGGTGAAGGATGATGATAATAATGATAAGATGATGATGATGGCCGGATGATTTTCGGAGACCGTTGTGCTCTAAGCTTCCTTACATGTGTCTTACAGGTGAGGAAAAACCCAGAAAATACCTCACCCAGGAGCCTGTCCCGACTGGGAATCGAACCCGGGCCCCATGCATGACAAGGCAGCACGCTACCTCGAGACCACTGCGGTGGACAAGAAAGGAGGTAAGTAACAATATGTTTGTGATTTTTTAAGGAGGTAAGTAACATTAGATTTATTTTGTGCATTTATTAGGTGTTAAATAATATTTTTTATTGTGAATTTTTCCGGAGATTAGAAAAATTAAATTTTTATTTTGAATGTAAAGTGGTAGGTAACATTTAGTTTCTATAGTGAAAGTTGTAAAGAATAAGCAATTAATTTTTGTTGAGAATCTTGATGAGGTAGGGAAAATTATTTTCTTTATAGTGTGAGAATATTGTTAAGGCGGTAAGTAGCATTTAATTTTTGTTTTAAATTAATGTGGAGTTTTTGTAGTTTTATACGAGGATGGGTGGAAGCCGGTAGATATACAGAGCGACCATGTTGGACCCCAGAATCGACAAGCGGTGTGTGGGTCGACAGAGAATCAGATGAGCAGGTGGAATCTTACAGAGTACAGGGAGCCAGTGAACAAGTAGTGCAAGAAGCAGGTCAACGTGGAAAAAACTGACAGAGATTCGCACTCAAACGCGGGTAATACAGTGTATAACTATTATAGCTACCAGAGATCAGTGTAAATACACCAAAACAAGTATTCACGAACAGGAATAAAAGGTCAAACACTCTCTGGGACTAACTCGCCTATGGAGTGAATCCGAGCTGTCCTACCTCCTAAAAGTTTGGTATGGTTTGTAGTTAATCCTTAACCCATTCGCCTCAGAAGACGAGGTAGACTCGCCAGCAATTAAATGGCCTTCAACTCAGAAAACGAGATACACTCGCTTAACTCTGTTGTTACATATTTTGCAATATTTTGTACATCCCTTGCACTGTAATATTTTGTTAACTTTTATGAATAGTAGAGGAACGTGGATTGATCTTAACTCTTATTGTGGTCTCAAGTACCGTTATTTTTTGTTCGTTTTGAAAGTTTGAAAATAGACAATATAATTTATTGACTTAAATCCGGTTTCTGAGGAAATACATTGAGCATTTAAATTTGAATTGAGTGGGGATGTGGGGTGTATATACCACCCTAAGCTTAAACTTTCATCCTCTTTGAAAAAATATATAATTTTATGTTTTGTACAGAACATTTCCAGGCTGTTGGCCGTGGTCTTGAGGCTTGTAGTTCCCCAACGTTTCGCCAGAGACTGCGTCCGGCATCCTCAAGGGTTGCCTTTTTTTCTTTTTAATTTGAACAAGTTTTTACAACCTGCGTTTTACCCTGTGGGTATATCGCAAGATATTTAGTTTACACTTTATATGGTTTAACAATTAATGGATTACAATTAATATGGATTATTTCAGTGTCTGGAATATTTCATTTATGTATTTGATTGTTTGTGGCATTTTAATAACTTTTCTTAGCACTATATTTGGTCCTTGATGTGCGCTGGTCTGTTCTTTTTCTTGTAGCTTTGCAGTGAAGTAAAAGATGCATAGCTGTTTGGTCGTCTTCTGAGCATGGGCACTTCGGTGAGGCTGCTTTTTCCAATTCTGTGTAGGTATTGTTGGAATTTTCCATGGTTTGTGAGGAATTGTGTAAGTACAAAGTTGGATTTAGGACGGTTTCTTGCCTGTATGGATGTTTGGGAAGAAGAATTTTGTTTGGTGGCCTTTGTGTGATGATGTGTACAGCGCGTTCCAGATGTCTGTGTAGTATTGAAGGAGCTTTTGTTTACGAAATGAAATAGGTAGTCGGTCATATACTAGAGTTCTTTGAAACGTTGAGTCTATTTTTGCTAGGAAATCTGCCCTTTCGTTTCCGTAGTGTCCAGTGTGGCCTCGGATCCAATAGAAGTTTACTTGATTGTTACTCTGTATGTATTGAAGATCTGCCCTGATTTGACTTACAATGGGATTGGCTGATTTGCTTTTTTTGAGACTGGCAATTTTGTCGACATGTAAATATTTATACATGTATAAAATAGCAGGTAGTCGACAAAATTGCCAATCTCAAGACAACCCTTGAGGATGCCGGACGCAGTCTCTGGCGAAACGTTGGGGAACTACAAGCCTCAAGACCACGGCCAACAGCCCGGAAATCTTCTGCAAGATCATCATAGTAACTCCGGCCGTGAAAGCCTAAGTCAATGTATTTATGTTTTGTATTTTCAAGTGCCTTCCTATTAATGTCTAATTTATAATTTTATAATAATGTCCACACAAATACCTTATAAGAAAAAAAAGTTTAGTGTGATGGGTTATGATGCCACCCGACCACCCCACTTAAATTTCAGAGAACAACATTTCATGCAAATCAGTTTCCACAGTTATTAGAGTGTCTTTTTTCGATGTTGTATTTCAAAATTCTTAGAATTAATTAATTCTATACCTGGTATGTAACGCTAAATAATTAAAGTTATTGTAGGTCTACTCCGCTATTTTTTCTCAAGAATCTCTATAATGTGTGTATTGAGAGAACTAATGACACATAAATATGTTTCTTTATAGAATTTGAAGAAACAATTATAACTGTAAATTGGATTGCAAAATTTTGAATTCTGCATCTGAGTTCACTGTAATTTTCTTCCCCTTCCTTAAAATAAAATAGAGTTGAAATGTATCTTCTTAGGTCAGAGCCGTCGTGCTCTTATAAGTTGGTACATTTTAACTTTATATTATTTTATGACTATCCACCTCAATGGTTTTAAACAATGAATTTTGTTAGTATTGATTCCTCTTTCTTAACGACCAAAATAATATACCTGACTATAATCGCATGTGCAAATATTTGATTTGAAAGTAAAAAAAAATCCCTGAAATTTCCCAAGGTATCTATCAATATGAGATTTCCTTATTTAAAATATATTTCTCTATAAGTTAATGTACCTTACATTGTTGATGTTTACATATTTTATCATCGTACAGCAGACTAAATCAATCTTAATTAAAAATTGACGAAATATTACAAATTTTTGCAGCACTATAATTTCAACACTTTTAAAATCCATGATAAAGCATGGTTGAGGTTATGTAATAAGATATTAAATATAAAATTGGTACCTGGTATTGGAACTACTTTATGAAGTTTAATAATTTAGTCGAGAACGACTGATTTACCAGGTATCAATTTTATATTTAATATCTTACTATCCATCCATAGTAATTCTGCCCGAAGGCAGGTCCTTCACTGCAATCATAGCATTTTCATGCTATGCTTGAAGTTTTACTAGGGAATTATAGGTGTGATAGCTTCCCGTTGCTTTCCACACCGGTGAAGGATGATGATGATAAGGATAATGATGATGATAATGGCCATATGATTTCGGGGACCGTTTAGGCCTTAAAGTTTTCCTGACATTTTTCTTACAGGTGAAGAAAAACCCCGATAAAACCTCACCCAGAAAAACTGCCCCGACCGGGAATCGAACCCGGGACCGCTGCGTGACAAGGCAGCACGCTACCTCGAGACCACAACGGTGGACTATCTTACTATAATTTCAGTAATTGTTTTAATTTGTATAACATTTATAACACAGATACTCTGATTCTAGGTTCATAAAGAAACAATATTGTTAAATTCTGTGCAGTTTTGAATGTCAGCTTTTTACACGCTTTATATTAGCTTGACCTGTATCTATCTATGTGACGGAATATATCAACGTGATTTTCACCTACTTAAAATCATTGGATGGACTTGAAACTTTGTATACTTGTAAAGGACCCGGGACAATACAATAATTTCATATGTTGTTTCTAAAATCCTGGTCAGAATCATTAGAAAATAAAAAAAAATTAAAACTGGTATAATAGGTTGCGGACTTGTCGACTTCTTAGTCAATCGTTGTAAGAGCTCAGTTGGTAGAGCGGTGAATTGTAGTGGTATATAATTTCAGTAATCCATAGGTCGCTGGTTCAAATCCGGCTGGGAGGATTTTTTTAGAATAGTGTTACTTTTAGCTCATACTACAATAGTATCGAATTTAAATATATTTACATTTTTATCTTATTCTGTAAAATATTAAAACTAAAAAATAAAAAATAAATAATAGTTTTAAAAAACTAAAACAACACGCTTTATTACAAAACCGAACTAAAAAATAAAAATAATTTTAATTTCCAACACGCTTGGGATAAAATTAAAGTGGTCAACCAAAAAAGTCATCTCCAACACATATAGAATAAAACTAGAGATATCAGCAAAAAGAAAATAATTTAACATCGAAAGAGTGGTGTGCTTTTTACGATTTTTACATTTTCTTCTTAGAGACATTACTTTTACCAATATCTGTTTATTATCTTCTTCTTCTTCTTCACTTCCTGGTTTAGGCAAGAGTTGCCTGTTCCGTCTTCACTAATAGATCTAAGACCATCTTCTGTTTATTATCAAATATATTAATTGATATAGAGCACCCCACGCTTTTGATGGTAAAATGATTTTCTTTTTGTTGATAACTCTAGTTTTATTCTATATATGTTGGAGATGATATTTTGTTGACCACCTTAATTTTATCCCAAGCGTGTTGGAAATTAAAATTATTTTCCATTTTTTAGTTCGGTTTTCTAATAAAGCGTGTTGTTTTAGTTTTTTTAAATTATTATTTATTAAAAAAGTCATTCTTTCTGGTTGTTGTTACCACCCCATTTCCCAAGTTGAGTAACATTCTATCATCTCCCTACTGAAAGGTTAAGATAGAAATGGTCTCTCATATAGATTTTCATGAAATGTTGAACTAAAATTAAACAGCTTCTATATTTGGCCTCAGTTTAGAATTTTATTCACCTGTACATTATAGTTACAATTGCCTAAGGCCTACTATATGTAGCGTATGTTTACAAATTTTCATGCACATCGGTTCGTTTGTCTAAACTTTGCTGGCGGTTATAAAATCATACATGAAACCGCACAAAGCACAACTTGAAGCCATTTTCTTTTAAATCAAACCTATAAATGCATTCTGCTGTACGTCATCAATGGAATGGAAATCGAAATAAAATTATCCGATAAATGTGTTGTGCTTCAGCCTGGAATAGAAATTGTTATCTTTAATCGAAAACAGTTTCTCACCTGACTAAAAAATATATATGAAATAGTATTAATGTGTAGCGTACAAATTTTGTGTTGATGCAACTGTCAAAGTAATTTTTAGCTTTGATAATCTAATACAAATCTAATGATAAATACGGGCCTTTCGTTATTTTTACTTGTTACTAGCTAATATCCGCGTGCGCTGCTCCGCCTAAATAATTAAAACTTAATGTGTTTTGTGACAGGTGAGCAATTTTAATTACCTGTTATACAATGTGTTATAGAGAAAAAGTAAAAATATTGAAAACAAAATAAATAAACTTAATTATATGTGTGGCACCATAAAACGTAGTCTCAAAAAACTAGAATGGAGACACTTTTAAAATTTTATAAAAGAATGGCGTTTCCAACATTACTATATGGATCGGAACACTGGGTCTTAAACAAAAACCAGGAACGAAGAATAGAAACGACAGAAATGAGGTTTCTGAGGAGTGTGGCTGGATATACAATAACAGATCGAAAACGAAATGAAAATATACGAAGTGAACTAAATATATTCAAACTATTAGATAAAATTGCACAGTACAGAGAAGAATGGACCACATCAATAGGATGGATAACAATAGAACTCCGAAACAGATTCTTCACTACAAACCACTAGGACGAGAAAAGATGGACAGGCCAATTCTAGCATGAGGTCGGAACACACCTTAAGGTACAATCCTTGATTCTTATGATATGATGATGTGTTTTATGTTTAATTGGATAAATAAAAGGACAAATAATTATACATTTATATTGTAATTATTTTTAGATACCCCATGCTGATACCCCGGAGTTGCCCTGGAATCTATTTATCCTGATGTTCTTGTAATAAACGAGCTGAAAGACAAAATTCGTTATTGTGAGTTATCCGTAAAAGAATACCAGCCGTATGCTGCTACGCTTGCCCGCGAATCTACTTATCCCGAACTTGTTGACATCAATGGAAGACAAAAATGGTTGTTGTGAGTTATCCGTAAAAGATAGACGTATGTTGTCGCGGACTTTTTTGTAGAGTTTTTTTGAGCTATTAAATTTTGTGTACATTAATTTGGTTTAATTGTTATGGTTTAGGCAGAGTAGGCCATTTAAGCGTCCAAAAAGCTATTTTTTCACGTTATTCACTACAAAACGCGTTTTTTAGGGGTGAAGAGGTTGAGTACTACAACTCTCTTATATCCTAAAACCCACCTGAGAAACTACTGAACATTTTGCAAATCATCCCATCACGATCGGATGAATGGTTGGGTAGTGCATAAAGGACAAACGGACAGACAAACATACATACATTAATTTATATATATATATCCATAGTAATTCTGTCCGAAGGCAGGTCCTTCACTGCAATCATAGCATTTTCATGCTATGCTTGCAGCTTTACTAGGGAATTGTAGGTGTGGTAGCTTCCCGTTGCTTTCCACACCGGTGAAGGATGCTGATGATGATGATAATGATAAGGATGATGATGGCCATAATGATTTCGGGGACCGTTTGGGCCTGACAGTTTTCCTGACATTTGTCTTACAGGTGAGGATAAACCCCGATAAAAACCTCACTCAGAAAAACTGCCCCAACCGGGGATCGAATCCGGGCCCGCTGCGTGACATATATATATATATAGAAAATGCCATTTTTCCCTATATGCTATTGGTATTTACATCCTTAGTAAGTTGGCAACACTGCTCATTTTCTCATTTTGCAAACAAAATATCGTAGGACAGTAATGATTACTTGCAACACTACTGTGAACGGCGTCGATGGATTTTTTTCAGAGTTTATGATTTCTTCCGCTAAGGAAAGCTGTCAGTTCTACACCGTAGAGTTATACCACTTTCAGAGGTCTCAATTTTCTGAAATAAGTTTCTGGAAAAAATATTGGTGCCCTCTAAGTTCACGTTGATTTTTTAATATAATGTCCTTCACTTAAAATAATAAAACTTATCATAAGTAATGCCACGAGTGATTTCCAAATTATCGATAAATTCACGACTCACGAAGTGAGGAGTGAATTTATCTAGAGAATTTGGAAATCAAGAGTGGCATTTGTTAGGACTATTTAACGAATAAAATAAAGCTGTTTACTCACAAATCATTATTTAACTACAGTTATTTAAAAATATTTTTATATTTAAAGTAAACGGTGATGTTTGAAAACTAATGAGAAACGATAGGTAGCCTACGCTTCTACTGCTTCTTTTGTTTATCACTGCAACCAGATCATACTATTTATTGCCAAAGGAACGCAATATTGTAAGAATGCTCTCTAGTGGAGAAAAAATGAAACACATCAATCTGTATATTAATTCATTTTTGATGTCGTCGTATACATTTAAGAAAGTGCAAACAGTGGTTTCTTTTTTTGGTGGTATAATCAATTGCTACAAATGTTGACATGTAAGCACTATTATATACAATCTGGTAGCCGTATTTGTTATAAGCTCAGTCACTGCAAAATAACGGTCAGACCTGTTCAGAATATTAAAAAGGAGGAGCTTTGCTTAATATATGATAATCCTAACGTTGATAATTATTTCGTGAAACACGTCTCTGATTGGTTGTAATACAGAAATCATTGAAACGTGATTGGTCATTGACTCCCATTTGGGGCATGAGTTAAATAGTCACTAATATCTAACTCACTGGCACTATCGAACCCGTAAGTTCATGGCCGCTCGTACATAAGCTCTCCATAGAACCCTATCTTCAGCTAAAGTTTTCCAATCATCCCCTGTATAACCAACCTACTTCCCTCAAATCTTGGTTAATATTATTCTCCCATCTCATTCTTGGTCTACCAACTGGGCGCTTTCCCTCTGGTTTTCCTACAAGAAGCTTCCATGCACTTCTTTCATTCCCCATTCGTTTTACATCTAACTTATCACTAAGAATAACAATGTTTCCCTAGAATTAGCATTAAGTCTTTCACAATATTGTTTCTTCTTTCTGCAAAGATTCTATCATCCTCTTACGTCTTTTACTATTTTTAAATGTTGGATAATTTTACAAATTTATTCAAAATGTTTTAACTTCTTCGTGATTATAATTAGGCCTATTTGGCTCTTCAGACTGTTATGGCTTCTTCAACAAGTGTTCTTAGCTTTATCAGTTCCTTTCAATTCTGCGCCCTAAATTCTTTAAGATACTCCACTTCATCCATTCATCAACGTTTTGGTTACCACTTTCTCACTACCTACCAGGATACGGATCTAGTATTTTCTTAAAACATTCTATGGCTATTTATTTTACTGGGGTTAATTATGCTACAACCGTCCAACATTTCATATAATTCATATTCTACAAAATTCATTCAAATAAATGGAATTTTCGCATGCTTCCCCTTTCAAGTACAGCCTCATTTCATATCTCCACTAAATATTCCATGTTTTACAACCGTCCAACATTTCATATAATTCATGATTAAGGGAGGTCATGGGTGAAAAATTGACCATTTGATATCAAAATTGGCATTTTTTGTTTTTGTGCTAATAAATCGCCCGTACTCTAATGCATATGTTGGCAAAGTTTCAGAGGCCTATGGCGCTTCTAAGTGCCCTAAATTACGTCAGAGTTAAAAGGCTGCGCCAGTTAAATATCATCTGCATGCAAATCTTTAAACTTCTTTTTCCACACTTTTATTTTCACTGCATTTTTGTACATTCAAAATTGAATGGAAATCAGAAAGTTTGTCCTAGAAGGTTCAAATTTTTACTGCATGTCCTAAAAGCAATGGGTAAGAAAGCCGTGAACGGGTTTCATGATTGAAGTAGTATTTTAAGAAATAAGAAATAAAATGTATGCAATTATTAATTTTTTTTGTAATTCCACGCAGGAGTTGCAACATTTTTTTTCTCCCTTTGTATTCACATTATAAGAATTCCAATGCATGATATTTTTCTAAATATTTTAGTGGTCTTGTAAAAAATCAGACATTTTACTAAAAAGTTGTGGAACCCATTTAATTATAATATATGCAAATTTTGAAAAATATAATATTTAATAACTCATAACATAAATGTCTCACAAGAATGAAACTTGAACACATCGTTATGTATCATGCAGAGAATGTTTGTACAAACAACCAAGTCTCTAGCTCAAAAATGTAGAAAATGTAAATTTCACCCATCACCCCTTAAAACTTCTCCAAAATTCATTCAAATAAATAGAATTTTCGCAGGATTTCTCTTTCAAATACAGCCTCCTTTCATTATATTCATTAAAGATACAAGTTTAACATGCATGGGGTTGAGTACAGGGTATGTTATTGTTTCAATATATCTTATAGGAAGAGGTAAGTTTAATCAATCGTATGGAATTCATTCCTGGTTCACCTTTAAAAATTTTTCTACATTGAGGAAATGCTAATTATGGAGAATAGCGATATGCATTAAAATGAGAATATTAATGGAATTTCAAACATTTGAGTTATCAGGAATACCTGATACACTGATGTATATCCAGTACTATGTGGGACATACAATATTCAGCCTTATCATATGACAGTGTACACTGGCCGCTAATACGTAATGGGATTGGCTAATTTCCGCATAACAGCTATTTAAGTCTATGCTATATGCATTATATGTAAGTGAATGCATTTACGCCGGAATCTAATACAGTATACAAACCAAACTAACTTATTAGTCAGGAAATTAATTTCAGTCGAATCAGCAATTCGATTTCAATTCGGAAACCTTTTACAATATGAATGCAAACTCTGTCGTTTTCGTTTTTAAATAGAATTTGATAAAGAAGTCTACTGATACCTGTTCCTGCATTCAATGCTGTAATTAACTTTCTGTATTTTAGTAAACATTTTTCCCGAGTATTTAACTCATAGACCTCTCTTTCTGTTGATAACCGTGCCTCTTCCTGTTCGTAATGAGGTATTTAAAAATAATGATTATACACATTTTCCCCTTTACTTATTCAACTAAACATAAAACACATTAATTTTCGTATTTCAGTTCATATATGTCAATAAGATTGGGATAAGTATGTACCCGAGCAACGCCAGTTAATCAGCACGGGGTATCTAAAAATAATTACGATTTTGTTCCCTTTTACTTATTCAACTAAACATAAAAACACAATTTTCGTCGTTTAGCTCATCTACGCCAAGAATATCGGGATAAATAGATACCCGGGCGACGACTGGTAAGCAACACGGAGTATCTAAAAATAATTACTTACTTACTTACGCACTGGCACTATCGAACCCGTAGGTTCATGGCCGCGCGGACATAAGCTCTCCATACATCCCTATCCTGAGCTAATCCTTTCCAATCATTCCCTGTATAATCTACTTCCCTCAAATCATAGTTAATGTTATTCTCCCACCTCATTCTTGGTCTACCAACTGGGCGTTCTCCCTCTGGCTTTCCTACAAGAAGCTTCCATGCAAGTCTTTCATTCCCCATACGTGCAACATGTCCTGCCCATCGCAGTCTACGAGACTTGACTGTTCTTATTATATCTGGCTTCCTATAAAGACCATGTAGTTCATTGTTATGTAGTCTTCTCCATTCACCTGTCTGTTCATCTCTCTTTGTTCCAAAAATTTTCCTAAGTACTTTATTCTCAAATACCTGTAATCTCCTTTCCTCCCTTAAAGTAAGAGTCCATGTTTCGCACCCATATGATATAACTGGTAGAATAATAGTTTTATATATTTTCAGTTTAACGTTTTTTTGAAAGGAGTTGGGACATCAAGAGTCTCTGCAATGCATAATAGCACGCATTTCCAGAATTGAGCCTAACTAAAAATAATTACGACATAAATTTATAATTATTTTTCCTTTCACTTATTCAACTAAACATAAAAACATTAATTCTTATTTCTTTAGGCGTAGCAGCGCATGCCGGGTGTTAGCTAATGTTGAATACAAATTAATACGTGAAAGTAAAATATGATAGAATCTGTGTAAGGTTTTTTAAAAACTCCGACCGCTGCCTGTTAGAAACTTGAGCCAAGGTACCTTCAAGGTGAAGGTCAAACTAAGGTTGAAATAGAGAGATTCACTGATAACATCAATTACCAAATGGTTAGCAATAAACTTATAAATATCATAACACAAATCTACGAACCTTGTGCAGAATTCAAGACAATCCCAGTTCCTATGTCCATTTTACACACATCAAAACACGTGTAAAACATTACTAAAACACTATACACATGCTTAAACAACAATTACAGTATATTACAAACTTTGTTTATTAAGTTTTGCACACGGCACGCACGAGTGTTATGAAACATACGCCATCTTAATACTCAACTGTGTTGCACATCGACAAAACACAAACGCTACGCGGAGAAGCTTGTGTAGAGTTTAGAAAAGCCAAGTGATCCCTTCATAACAGACAACGATAAAATTATCTCGCATATAATTTAATACAAACCTAAATGCATTATAAAATAATTACATAACACATTTTTTAAAAAATCTTATGTATAAAAATGAGTGTCTGTGAGTCATGGACTCAAAAACTACTTCACAAATTTTAATGGAGTTTTTACCATAATTTAGAGATTTTTAAATTAAGGTACATAACATATTATTAAACGTACTATGGGCCCGGGTTCAACGCTGTGATCTCGAGATAGCGTGTTGTCTTGTCATGCATCGGGCCTGGGTTCGATCCCCGGTCGGAACAATTTTACTCGGTGAGGTTTTTTCGAGGTTTTTCCTCGGTTGTAAGACAAATTTCAGAAAAGTTAAGGCCCAAATGGTCCCCGAAAACAATCTGGCCAACACAATCATCATAATTCATATTCGCATTAGATTAAGTTTAGGATTAATGAATCTCCTGGTGCACCACTATCATCATCATCACCCATCATCAGGGCACCTTAACCCTGCCTTCGAAGCGCCACAACATCAAAAGTGGGTTTCGCAATGACGCCAATGCCAGGAGAGAACACCCAAAATGTCGAAAGGGCAACATGGGGCATTGAATAAAAAAAGTATAGGGCCGGAGCTAAAATAAAATTTCATCAATGTGCTAAAAGATTCGCTTTTGGACGCTTAAATGGCTTACACTCCCTGAACCGTAACAAATGCACAAGCTTTATGTACCCAGAATTAAATATCTCAAAATCTGCAACACGGAAACTCACAATAATAATTTTTGTCTTTCAGATCATTGATGCCAAGATTATCGGAATAATAGATTCACGGGCAACGCCGCGCCGGGTAATCAGCACAGGGTATCTAGAAATAATTACAATATAAATTTGTAGCTATTTTTCTATTTTACTTATTCAACCAAACATAAAAACACATTTAATTTATTTAGGTGTAGCAGCACAAGCCGGGTATTAGCTAGTAAATAAATAAACACACAAATAAATTAAGCCATATTATATTTTATTACATAAATGTACAGCATTATTATTAAAACGTGGCACTACACACACAATTTATACCGGTAGCTATAAGTGTTAAAGGGTTTACGAAGGCAGGAATATTACTTAATATCGTGTAAAGTGGACGTAGATTGCGTGTCAGAAATTAAATGTTATAAGATGTATTTTACGAAAATACAAATGAATAAAAAAACATTGTCAAGGGATTCTCATTTATTCTATTTTTTTGTAATTTGTTTAATGATCTGCGCTACACAAACATCGGATACGAGTTGCCTAATCCAGTTTGTCTTATATACTGTTACACTATGAACGAGAGTTGAACTTTATTTGAAATGTCGCAATTTGAGTAATATTGCATTTGTCGAACACTCAAAAATATCTAGAAACATATCTCCATCACTGTTCGATAACTATTTAAGACAATTAATTCCAAATACAGCATATTTAAAACATTTAACAATGCGTTACCTCGTGAACCACAGATTTAGCTTTTCGAGCATGCGCAGTGGGCCATACCAGGGACTATGCTTTTTGATGCGGCTCGTTTTTCTTTTTGTTGCTAAGTGTACGTCAGATACCTAAAAATATGAACAAAAGGGCAAGGAAGTGTAATAAACTAATACATTATAATACAAGTTTCATGAAACGATTTCTTAATTTTGAAAAAAAATAGAATATATCTGTGTGATTAAATGCTTCACTAACTTCAGAAGTTAATAGAGATTATTTATTTTATGGCGAAAGTATTCTCACAATTAATTACATTTTTGGTACATGAAGTATGCCAAAATATTTAGATATGTTTATGAAGTTACAATATCTCGAGGAACAAATGTTTTATTAGTATGGGCAGGGGTTGGTTAGCTATGTTCCATCTTTTTGTCATAGGAAGAAATGCAATGGTATCAGATAGGGAGATCAAAGTCGCCAGTTAAATACTCGTAGAATATTTCATAGATGAAATATCTAATGCAGCTATCAAAATGCATAGGATGCCCGACGATTTCAAGTCCTGATAGAGAAAATGTATGATCCTATATTTAAAAAAAATGCTATCATCGTTCCTAACTGTAAAACGCTGAGAACTAGGAGATATGACACAGTGTGTGTATGTACGTGTATGTATATATATATATATATATATATATATATATATGTCCACTGCTGTGGTCACAAGGTAGCGTGCTGCCTTGTCACGCAGCGGGCCTGGGTACAATTCCCGGTCGGGACAGGCCCCTAGGTGAGGCTCTTTCGAGGTTTTTCCTCACCTGTAAGACAAATGTCAGGAAACTTAGGGCCCAACGGTCCCCGAAAATTATCCGGCCATCATTATCATCATCATCATCATCATCCTTTACTGGTGTGGAAAGCAACGGGAAGCTACCACACCTATAATTCCCTAGTAAAGCTGCAAAGCATAGCATGAAAATGCTATGACTGCAAGTGAAAGACCTGCCCTCGGGCAGAATTACTATGGATGGATCGAAATATACATATATATATTCTTACTCTTTCATTCTCTATTAGCTTTTAGCATTGTATTTTTTTCTGATGAGAGGGAGCTACCTACCACATCAACCCCCAAACCTGGAGGACCAGGATTTTTCAGGTGTCCATTCGTAGATCAGTTGCTTTCACTACAACTAAGAGCCTGATCTGCCCTTAATAAGGAAGAATTTGACAGAAAATATATGATGAAATGATCCCTAGGCTTTGAATAATCTAATACCATCGGGGTTGGAAAACAAGTGTTCAGTCCAGAGAGACAGGGAATATATTTATACGTGAAGGAGAAATATCTGCAACCAAGAGATTGAATGGACCGACAAAGTAGGCTATAGGAATCGGACGATGTGAAGGACATTAATCAACCGATGATCTATCTATCTATCTCTTTCATGCCTAAACAGTAAGCTATCGTATTATTTTTAAATACCATCTTATATGGCAAGGTAAGATAAAGGTAAAGTCATCCACAACAGGCCATAGGAGACCCATGGGGCAGTAGGAGGTTAAGGCTCCCACTTTTTCTAGACAATCGGCATTTGATGTCAGCCGGGTTGTCAGCCCTGCATGACGGCCGCCTTTATCTCTATAACAAGCGTCTGATGCTCTTGTCCGTTAGAGTCTACCCCAGAGCCATGGTGCTACCAGAAGGTTTGGGTCAGTTTAAAAATCCTGACCCCACCCGAACTCGAACCCTCGACCTTTTGTTTTGTAGAATATTGCCTTAACCATCTATCCTACGGCGTGCCCTCCTTATATGGAAAACTTGAAAGAATTTTAATCTCACGACTTTAAAATATGGTGATGATTTACACAGTAATTTGATAGTTGCATCAACCATTTCAGTTACTCTTGGTTCTTTACACTCCCGAGCCACAGATTAAATACGTATTTCTCATGATCAACTCTGTGGTCTCAAACGTAGTGTTTCGACGTTCCTATATCTAGTTTATTGTGATTTTTTTATTATATCTTCTTTTTTCCGTAGTCCAGCTATGTTATTAAAAAGAGACATTACTTATCCTCGTGGGACATGAACCAACGACTCCCGGATTACAGGCTTTACATTTTGCAGGAGAGGGATGCTATAAACTCCAGACATCACTACTGCTAGGAAACTATGTCTGGACTGGTCCCTAGTCCATGCTCTCTCTCTCTCTGTTTCTCCCCTACATACTTTTATATCTACCATTTTCTCTCCACAAAAACGTTTACACTATCCACTGCATTAGGGTTTATGAAAAATAACATTTGCATTATGCATTCTATCGAAGTTTAATAGAGTAATATGTAAGGGGCACATCTTACAGTAATTAAGGAAAACAGCTAAAAGAAGGAAGGTAGGGGATTCGAATCCCGATTAAGTCAGGATTTTTAAAATCCCCTAAACATTCTGAAGGCGCTATGGTTCTCGGTTCGACTCAACTTTAACCTAAATGAGTACACAACATATGCTTTGGGGTAAAGGCGACCATCACGCAAAGCTGATAACCCAGCTGATATCTTGTCCCGATAGCCTGAAACGGTAGGTGCCAGCATCGTAATGCTTGGAGTATAATTAATTGTACACTTATCATTTTATTGAAAAAGACATGTTTTTACAATTAGTGTTCAAACAATAAGTGCTTAAACGACGTCAAAAAATAATTCTGCCATGATCGGCCATGCTGGCCGATCGTTGCCGCGACGTTATCAAGCATGCAATGAGGCACAAGGTCGACTGTTTGAACACTTATTGTAAAAGTATGTCATTTTTTAATAAAATAATACGTGTACAATTGTTTGTATTCAATTCCGATCCTTACGGGTGAACACCTTCATCTGCGCATAACTCATAAACGACGTGTTTGCGACTATATGTTCCTTCACAAAGAAAGATCCTCTCTGCATGGCCTGTCATCCCTATAACTTTGTCGGTGAGGTCCTGTTACACCCTGTATATAACTAACTGACTGGCTATATCGAACCTGTAGGTTCATGGACATAAGCTTTCCATACATTCCTATCCTGAGCTGTTTTCCAATCATCCCCTGTATAATCTACTTTCCTCAAATCATGGAAAATGTTATTCTCCCACCTGATTCTTGGTATATATATTTTTAAATACCCATTTATCCTATAATTGTTGAGCACTGGAGATTAACTGTGACTATATAACTTATGTCCCAAATGTGTGTCAATAACCTATCACGTTTCAATGAATTTTGTTTTAGAACCAATGACAGTTATGTTTCACCTCGCTATTTATCGAATTCTGTTTACCAAAATGAAGAAAGCTCCTCCTTTTTAATATCCTGAACATGTCAGAGCATTGTTTAATAGTGACTGTTTCACCAACAAATACATGTTTTATTTTTTTGCAAATGCCCCAGGTTGTCTTTCGACAGTCCTGGTGTTCTCTTATGGCATGGCGTACTTGTAACCCACTTCTGAGGTTAGGGCGCCTAGAAGGCAGGGTTACGTTGCCCCGATGATATGATGGGTGATGATGATGATAGTGGTGCGCCAGGAGAGTCCCTAATCCTAAGTTTAATCTAAGATGAATATGAATGATGATGATTGCGATGGCCATATGATTTCGGGGATCGTTTGAACCTCAAAGTTTTCCTGACATTTGTCTTACAGGTGAGGGAAAACCTCGATAAAAACCTCACCACCCAGAAAAACTGTCCCGACCGGGGATCGAAACCGGGCCCGCTGCGAGACAAGGCAGCACGCTACCTCGAGACCACAGCGGTGGACGACAAGTACATTGAATGTAGCAAATAATTAACAAATTTCTTCGAACTACACATTTGATAATGTGTTCAATAATTGTGCTTTTAAATAATAATTTTACTGAGCTGTTTCCTAAAAAAAATGAATAACCTATAATGTTGGTTATAATATACAGTTCGATGTATTTCATTTTTTCTCCACTAGGGTGCATTCTTGAATATTGGGATCCTATTTGGCAATAAATAATATGATCAATTCGCAGTTTATGAACAAATGAAACAATCAAACATTTTCCATTTGTTTTCAAACAACGCCATTTATTTAAATATATAAGTATTTTAAAATAACTATAATTAAATAATGATTTTTGAGTAAACAGCTTAATTATATACGTTAAATAGTCCTAACAAACGCCACACTTGATTACCAAATCCTCTAGAAAATTCACTCGTCACTTCGTGACAGGTGGATTTATCGATGATTTGGAAATCACTCGTGACATTACTTATTATAAATAGCGAATTTAACCCCGTGCGCTCCAAAAATAAAAATTTAGATCCTACAAAATTTAAGCTATTAAAATGAAGTTGCCAGTCCAAGGTCATATTATTTAATGAGAAATAAGAGCGCAGATATATTGTGTTGAAGCTACTGCCTTATAAAATATTAATATGTTCTTATGAATTATAAAGGCAACTGAAGGTTATGCAGTTCATAACAGAAAAAATTCAATTTACTACGTTATTACATTCAATACACATCATCCGCTGTTTCGTGAAGAAGTAAAAGAGTTACAGTATGCCATATACAATATTTATTTTTAAGATAATCATAACCCCGAGGTATTTTACGGAAAATAGTGGCTATATATATATATCGCACCTTGCGATGAAGAGGGCCACAAGTGTAAAATTGTCATAAATTGAGTTAAGACTACTATCTGAGAACCAAAATTATTTTAGAAAATCAAAGTATAGAACAGGTGTCTAGTTTCAAATATTTGGGCTGTGATGTTGGCTACAATGTGGAAAGAGATATTGACTCCAAAATAAATAAATTTCAGACGGTGTGTGGAACAATACAGAGAACATTCAAAAATAAAATTAGAAAAGAAACCAAGATAAAAATGTATAATGTTATGGCGGTTCCCACAATATTGTATGGATGTGAAACTTGGGCTCCAGTGAAAAGACAGAAGGATAGAATACAGACGGCAGAGATGCGGTTCCTAAGACAAGTAAAAGGATGTACAAGACTTGATAGAATAAGAAATGAGGATATAAGAGAAGAATTGAAAGTACAGCCTTTGTTGGATAAAGTCACGAATTACAGACAGAAATGGATTGATCACATGGATGGAATGAGCAAGGAGAGATATCCATTGTTAGCCAGAAATTATCAAGCAAGAGGAAGGCGTGATGTTGGAAGACCTAGAAGACGTTGGGCTGATGCAATATGAAGTCGGAACGGGCAATTGCCTAATCCTTGGAGTGATGATGATGATGATGATGATGATGACTACTATCTGATAGAAAAATGGTTACAAATTTATTTATCATTGCCACAAGTCATGTGCAAGAAAATGGAGACCGGATAAAACTGTGTGCATATAAAAACATTTCATTTACTATCCCTTTTTTAAAACTTTAATTGGCAATAATTCGGAACTAAACCTTTTACTCTTGTGACCGTCTTTTTCCCAAGGTGCGACATATACAGGGTGTAACAGGATCTCACCGACAAAATTATAGGGATGATAGGCCATGCAGAGAGGATCGTTTTTTTGTGACGAACATACAGTCGCAAACACGTAGTTTATGAGTTATGAACAAATTAACCCATTCGCCTCAAAAGACGAGGTAGACTCGCCGACAGTTAAATGGCCTTCAACTCAGAAGACGAGGTACACTCGCTTAACTCTGATGTTTATATATATATATATATATATATATATATTATATATATTGCAATATTGTATACACCCCTTGGCAGTAATCTTTTGTTAACATGTACGAATAGTAGAGGAATGCGTTTTGGCCATCGCCCCTATTGTGATCTCAAGTACCGTTATCTTTTGCCCGTTTTGAATGTCTGAAAATAGATCATATAATTTATGGTAACTTAAACCCGGTTTCTGGGAAAATGCATTGAGCATTTAAACCTAAAGCGAATGGATTAAGGTATTCGCCCTTAAGGGTCGGAATTGAATACAAACAATAATTTTACACATGTCGTTTCATTGAAAAATACATGTTTTTACACTAGGGTTCAAACAGTCGACCCTGCGCCTCATTACATGTTTGGTATCGTCGCTGCAACGACCGGCCAGCACGGCCGATAATATCAGGATTCATTTTGACGTCGTCAAAACACTTATTCCTTGAACACTTATTATAAAAACATGCCTTTTTCAATTAAATGTTACGTGAATAGTTGTTTGTATTCCATTCCGACCCTTACGGGTGAACACCTTCATCTGCACATAACTCATAAACGACGTGTTTGTGACTATATGTTCCTTCACAAAAATGATCCTCTCTGCATGGCCTATCATCCCTATCATTTCGTCGGTGAGGTCCTGTTACATCCTGTATATATATTTCAATGTTTCTAACTATCCTGGGCTAGATATTTGATACGTATGGACAATAATAAAACTTAAATATATATATATATATATATATATATATAAGAAAAATAAGTGTTTGAATTGGATTCGCCTGGTAGTGTAATGGATATCACGCTGAGGTACAGACTCAGAGATCCGGGTTCGAATCCCGTCCAGGCATTTATTTTCCTTATCATTCCATATATATATGGCACAACCATCACAAACCAGAAAGTTGGAAGACCAAAATTAAGATGGGAGAATGACGTCTTGCAGGATATTAGAATTAATAAAATTAGAAGTTAGAGGAATTTAGCAGCAAATAGAGAAGCCTGGAAGAACATTCTGAGGAAGGCTGGGCCCAAAATGGGCTGTCATGTCATATATGGTTATATATATATATATATATATATATAAACTATGTGGAAAATAAAATTTTATTTACCCTTTGTGACACACAAATATGAATTTGTCATTATGTATTGGACATAAGTATCATTTTAGGTTTTTGAGAAGTTAATAAAAATAAATCTGGTTCACCCCTGTGATACTCGGGATAGCGTCGCTGCCTGTTAAGCAGCGAGGCCTGATTGCATCCCGGTAGGGTGAATTTTCTTGGGTGGTATTTTTTTTTCGCGGTTTTTCCTCACTTATAAGATACATTTTAGGAAAATTTAAGGCCCAAACCGTCCCCGAACACCATCTGACCATCATAATAATCATTAATATATTTGCCATGTTTAGTGTGAATGTGCATGTGAATGGTGTGTGTCGTCTTAATGCTGTGTTGTCTCGGAGGAGGCCTTGACATTGAGTTCATCACTTATTTTGGGAGGTCCTCCATGTCCTTGTGTGGTCCAAAAAGTACGGATGTGACTCATAATTAAAATCCCTCTCCCGACAGGACTAGCCACTTTAAGGCCCGGGTGGTGTATGGAACGTAAAAGTGACTATAAATTAAGAGGTTAAACTAAGTTAGTGGAAAGGAATTAAAAACAAAATCTGGTTTATCAGCTAATTAAATTGTCGGCTTTAACGATTTCGGCCTAACGGGACAGAACTGAGGGTTATGTGTTTCAATTTCAATCAAGGTATATCAATCAAGATATATATATGGTCCACCGCTGTGGTCTCGAGGTAGCGTGCTGCCTTGTCACGCAGCGGGCCCGGGTTCGAACCCTGGTCGGGGCATTTTTCTGGGTGAGGTTTTTATCGGGGTTTTTCCTCACCTGTAAGACAGATGTCAGGAAAACTTTAAGGCCCAAACGGTCCCCGATATCATATGGTCTTCATCTTCATCATCATCATCCTTATCATTATCATCATCACCATCATCCTTCACCGGTGTGGAAAGCAACGGGAAGCTACCACACCTACACAATTCCCTAGTAAAGCTGCAAGCATGGCATGAAAATGCTATGATTGCAGTGAAGGACCTGCCTTCGGACAGAATTACTATGGATGGAAATATATATGAATAAGAAAGTTTTCTTGGGTTTTCCGCGTCTTGGATTCAAGTTCGGCCCCTTGCCACTGACTCCGACCTTTCGGCATGATCCCATTAATTATACAAGACCCAAATCTGTGACTCGAACTTATCATTCCTTGATAATGGCATGTGGGATCATGCCGAAACGTCGGAGTCAGTGGCCAGGGGCCGAACTTGAATCCAAGACGCGGATAACCCAAGAAAACTTTCTTATTCATACTTTTATCCGCGAAAACCTGCAATATAATATATATAGGATATATATATATATATATATATCAAGTTATGAAACCATCCCTTGTACAAAAAAAACACCAGATTACGTTTATATAACACTTTGGCTAGACCAGTGGCGACCTATGGTAGTGAAGCATGGACACTAAAAAAAGCATGAAAGCAGAATAACGGCTTGTGAAATTAGATTCATGCGCAGAACAGCGGGTTACACCAGATGGGATCGGAAAAGGAACACCGATATCTTAAAGGAATTGAAGACTATGCCAATTTTGGAATATATTAAACAGTACCAACTAAATTGGAAACACCATCTTGAAAGAATGAGTTCAAATCGGATCCCCAAAGCTGTTTATAATTATATACCAAGAGGACGAAGATCACTGGGCCGTCCTATGAAACGCTGGAGGGAAAATTTTCTATAGGATCGTAACAGGCCTTGGCCTAATACTTGGAAGGAAGAAGAAGAAGAAGATATATATATATATTATGATCAAAATGTTTGTATTTCTGGAGAGATATTAAAAAGTTATGCATATTTGTATTTTTAAGGTGAAAGATCATCACTATTTCGATCAAGGTGCTCCTTTCGTCTGGCTTATCACCTTCAACCAGTCCGGCGTGGGTAATCCTTGCGGCAGTAGTGTAACCGCCGGCATAGCTGACGGAGTCATTTAAGCACGCAAGTCACCAGACGACAAGCTAAATACACCACAGAGGGAATATGATATGATAATAATAATAATAATAATAATAATAATAATAATAATAATAATAATAATAAGAAGAAGAAGAAGAAGAAGACATTTTAGAACAATTAGAAGTAGAATCACTAAAAGAAAAAATCAACAGATATAAATTAAACTGGCTAGACCACGTAAAAAAAAGGATAATTCAAGAATCCCAAAAGTGATGATGAAATATAAAGCCAAAGGACATCGTCGACCGGAAAGACCTCTTAAAAGACTGCTAGATGGGACCCAAACAGGTCTACAAAGGCCTAATTCGTGACGGATGATGATGATGATGATAATATTTCCTATTGTAATTTGAAATAAACTATTATTATTATTATTATTATTATTATTATTATTATTATTATTATTATTATTATTATTATTATTAATTTTATCTGGCAGAGTTAGCCATTTAACTAGGTTAGATACAAATTAAAATAATTAGATTGTTTAATGTTACAATATATATTGTAATTTAAAATATATATTTATAATAGGAAGCCAGATATAATGAGAACATTAAAGTCTCGTTAAATGCGATGGGCAGGACATGTGGCACGAATGGGGGAATGAAAGACGTGCATGGAAGCTTCTTGTAGGAAAACCAGAGGGAAACGCCCAGTTGGTAGAACAAGAATGAGGTGGGAGAATAACATTAACTATAATTTGAGGGAAGTAGTTTATACAGGGGATGATTGGAAAACATTAGTTCAGGATAGGGATGTATGGAGAGCTTATATCTGCGCGATCATGAACCTACGGGCTCGATAGTAAAATAAATGATTGCACAGTAGCTCATTTTATTAAAGCACATTTATCATCATCATCATCAACAGTAGATATAGACTTAATGCTAGCGAGACTAAAGACACTACATCTGTCGGAAAACTGCCTTGATTGGTTTGCATCTTACCTCACTAATCGTCAGCAATCAGTTTCTGTTAATAATCGCATTTCTTCCTGGCGCTTGGTGAGGAAAGGGGTACCTCAAGGCGGCGTCCTCGCTCCTCTTCTCTTCTCGATTTATATTAATGACGTGACCAAGAAACTACAAAACTGCAAAGCATCATCTTTACGCCGACGACCTACAGATTTACACACACTTTAGGCCTGACGAAATTAATGAATATATTGACAAAGTAAACACTGACACTCAGGCATATATCTTTATGGTCCAGACAATATGGGCTGAAACTAAATGTAAACAAAAACGCAAGCAATAATTATCGGACATCCAAGGCTATTACACCTCATAAACAATGGCAATATGCCGGCTGTCATATAGATAATGAACAAATTCCTTATACCGACGTCGTTAAAAACTTGGGATTTTACTTAGATTCTAATTTAAAATGGCATGAGCAAGTGAAACAAACATCTAAAAGGATCTTCTCCATAATGCATTCCCTAAAGCGACTTAAACATTTTCTTCCTACAACTCTTAAAAGAATTTTAATCCAAACTTTAGTGATGCCGCATTTTGACTACTGTGACGTTCTACTAACTGACATAAGTGACGGGTTGTCGGACAAACTGCAGCGTGTCCATAATATGTGTATCAGATTCATATTTAATGTTCGAAAATACGATCACATTTCTCCATTATTCCACGAATTGTCATGGCTACATCTAAAAGAGAGAAGAAAATCGCACTGTCTAATCCTCCTATTTAAGATCCTACATACCTCGATTCCCAATTATTTATCATCCCGTTTCCAGTATCTATCCTCAAACCATAACTTAAACACAAGATCACAACATAGTATCTTACTTAATATACCGCAACATAGGACATCACATCACTCCATGTCATATACCATCTCCACTTCTCGCAACTGGAATTCCCTACCACAAGAAATAAGGGGCTGCCGGACATTGACATCTTTTAAAAGAAATCTAAATTTATATTTGCTCTAAACTCGACTTCATTATTATCCAGTGTAAGATATATATATTAATTGGTGTTTCCCGTATAATGTATCATATTTATATTATTATTATTATTATTATTATTATTATTATTATTACTATTATTATTGTTATCGTATCATTATTGTTATTACCCTATGAAATGTTGTTTGTACATGACATTTACATTGCTACATTTATTGTACCTTTAACTGTTTATAATTAGTACAGTGTATATCTATATTTGTCGAATATTTATTTGTATTTGTGCTGGTTGAGTGGAAGAGAGGGCCTTATGGCCTTAACTCTGCCAGAATAAATAAATTATTATTATTATTATTATTATTATTATTATTATTATTATTATTATTATTATTATCATCATCATCATCCGGTTATCGTGGCAGCTGCCGCTGTCTTCCGGAAACCAAACGCCATTCCTCTCTGTCCATCCATTGATCTTCATCCAATCCTCTGATATTCATAGCCGCTTGTACCCCTTCTATCCAAGTTTTCTTCGGCCTTCTTCTCTTCCTCCTTTCCATTGGGATCCATTCCTTAACAATTTTAGGCAATCTTTGCTCTGGCATTATTTTGACATGGCCATACCACTGTAATCTTTTCTAAACACATTTATAATATTAAAAATAGTAATTTTACAAGCGTATTTGGGATATCATATAAAATTTGGAGAAATTTTCCTTACATCTAGGAAATTAAAATACACATAACGAATGCTTCATCTACATGTAAATGCCCTTTTTCTACTAGGCCCTATAGTCTTCATTTTATGAGCACGACTTATAATGTAATATTTTCTATATTGTCTAATACAGTGGGCTTGCATGTTAACGAAAACACTTGAAGGATTTCTAAAAAAAACCGGAAGACTTTCCTTGTTAAGCTATTTTTTGCGCGATAGCAATGGCGACCATGATTGAAAGTTCAGCTTCCTACATGTCGGGGTTGCAAACGTACATAACTAACTAACTAACTAACCAACTAACTCACTGTCACCATGGAACCCGTAGATTCATAGCCTCGCAGACATAAGCTATCGCTCGGTTTTTAAACATATCCTCGCTTCTGTAAAAACCACTTCCCAACCTCGCATCGTAATTTACTATTATATTTAGCACTCGAATTTGTTTCTTTTTACACGCTTTATATTAGCTTGACCTGTAACTATCCATCTATGTAACGGAATCCTTCAACGCGATTTTCACCCATTTAAAATCATTGGATCGACTTGAAACTTTGTATACTTGTAAAGGACCAATGACAATGCAGTAATTTCATAATTTTTTTTCCCAAAATCATGGCCAGATTCATCAGAAAATAAAAAAAAAGTGTTTGTGTAATTATGTAACGGAATCTTTCAACACGAGTTTCACCCACTTAAAATCATTGGATCGACTTGAAACTTTGTATACTTGCAAAGGACCAATGACAATACAATAATTTCATAAATGTTTCTAAAATCATGGCCATAATCAGCAGAACATCAAAATAATAAAAACCGGTGTAATAGGTTGCGGACTTATCAACTTTTTACTCAATCGTTGTAAGAGCTCAGTTGGTAGAGCAGTGGACTGTAATAGTATATCATTTCAGTAATTCATAGGTCGCTGGTTCAAATCCGGCTCGGAGGATTTTTTTAGTAGAGTATTACTTTTAGCTCATACTACAATAGTATCGAATTTAAATATATTTACATTTTTATCTTATTCTGTAAAATATTAAAACTAAAAAATAAATAATATTTTTAAAAAACTAAAACAACACGCTTTATTTGAAAACTTAACTAAATAAATAATAGTTTAAAAAACTAAAACAGCACGCTTCATTAGAAAACCAAACTAAAAAATAATAAATAAATAATAGTTTTAAAAAAACTAAAACAACACGCTTTATTAGAAAACCGAACTAAAAAATGAAAAATAATTTTAATTTCCAACACGCTTGGGATAAAATTAATGTGGTCAACAAAAAAATAATCTCCAACACATTTAGAATAAAACTAGAGTTATCTACAAAAAAACAATTTTACCATCAAAAGCGTGGGGTGCTTTTTATGGTTTTTAGATTTTCTTCTTAGAGACTTTACTTTTACCAACATCTGTTTATTATCAAATATATTAATTGACATAGAGCACCCCACGCTTTTTGATGGTAAAGTTATTTTTTTTTTGTAGGTACCTCTGGTTTTATTCTAAATGTGTTGGGAGATTATTTATTTGTTGACCACATTAATTTTATCCCAAGCGAGTTGAAAATTAAAATTATTTTTCATTTTTTAGTTTGGTTTTCTAATAAAGCGTGTTGTTTTACTTTTTTAAAACTATTTTTTTTGTACATTTAATAACGTAAGGGGAATAAGGATTGGGTATAGTGTACTAAGCACGTGTGTCATTCCATAAGTAAACAAACAACCTTGTCCATCATACATCATCGTCATCATTATCATCAGCACCATCAACAAATTTACAACGAATTATTACATCTTCCTCTTACATATGTTCTACACTCCTTTTTCTCCAAATCTATCACACCAGACCCGATCTGCCAATCTATTTTCATTCATCGTTTTATGTCCAGCAACCAGTTGTTTTTTTAGCCTACCTCTACATCTCCTTCCCGCTGGATTCTAATCCAAAACTGTTCATAAGTAATGCCACGAGTGATTTCCAAATTATCGATAAATTCACGACTCACGAAGTGAGGAGTGAATTTATCTAGAGAATTTGGAAATCAAGAGTGGCATTTGTTAGGACTATTTAACGAATAAAATAAAGCTGTTTACTCACAAATCATTATTTAACTACAGTTATTTAAAAATATTTTTATATTTAAAGTAAACGGTGATGTTTGAAAACTAATGAGAAACGATAGGTAGCCTACGCTTCTACTGCTTCTTTTGTTTATCACTGCAACCAGATCATACTATTTATTGCCAAAGGAACGCAATATTGTAAGAATGCTCTCTAGTGGAGAAAAAATGAAACACATCAATCTGTATATTAATTCATTTTTGATGTCGTATACATTTAAGAAAGTGCAAACAGTGGTTTCTTTTTTTGGTGGTATAATCAATTGCTACAAATGTTGACATGTAAGCACTATTATATACAATCTGGTAGCCGTATTTGTTATAGGCTCAGTCACTGCAAAATAACGGTCAGACCTGTTCAGAATATTAAAAAGGAGGAGCTTTGCTTAATATATGATAATCCTAACGTTGATAATTATTTCGTGAAACACGTCTCTGATTGGTTGTAATACAGAAATCATTGAAACGTGATTGGTCATTGACTCCCATTTGGGGCATGAGTTAAATAGTCATGGTAACTTTTCATCGTCCATTCGTCTGACGTGTCCACACGACGTGTCCACACCATTGAAACTGTCTGTATTTTACAAATCTAGAATTGAATTTTCGGATATTCTTAACAAAATGTGACGCGAAAAATTGTTCTAAGTTTCAATCATATAGCCTACCATGCGCATGCGCCAAGAAACGCGAAGCGGTTTTCACTCCGGAATCACGGGGTGCAGCCAACATACACACGATATTTATCGAACCTAAAACCTAACATAACGCAATTTAAGTAATATAACCTGTGAAATACCAACTTACAAGCTAATTTAACGCAATTTAAGAACTCGAACCTGTGAAAGAATGCAACATTAAAAAATAAATAGTAAGTTCAGAAATTCTACGGTAATAATAATAATAATAATAATAATAATAATAATAATAATAATAATAATAATAATAATAATAATAATAATAATACGTTATTTATTCTGGCAGAGTTAAGGCCATAAGGCCCTCTCTTCCACTCAACCAGCACAAATACAAATAAATATTCGACAAATATAGATATACACTATACTAATTATAAACAGTTAAAGATACAATAAATGTAGCAATGTAAATGTCATGTACAAACAACATTTTATAGGGTAATAACAATAATTATACGATAATAATAATAATAATAATAATAATAATAATAATAATAATAATAATATAAATATGATACATTATACGGGAAACACCAATTAATATATATATCTTACACTGGATAATAATGAAGTCGAGTTTAGAGCAAATATAAATTTAGATTTCTTTTAAAAGATGCCAATGTCCGGCGGTACATGGTGTACAGTTAATTAAAACATACTGTATGTGGGCTGCACTGGATATTCGCTTAAATCAATATGGCTGCCACGTCTTCATGCTACGTATGCAGTTAAATATCATAGAAAAATATATTAAAATAATCGTTAGAAAAATGTAAAAATCATTGTAAATGGTAGGAAATAATTTGAAAAATGAAACCCTAAGAATAAAATTTGACAGGAGTTCATGAAGGAATTAAAAAAGGTCGCGTCACATGTTGTAAAGAAAGCAGAATTTTCCTTATCCATATGTTGCCTATTGACTTCATTTCTTATTCTGTCCAGTTTAGAATGTCTCCATACATCTGATCTATTGTATCCACTAGATGAATGCAATGTTTTCCAAAATGTTGAGTGTTTCTTTTTTACACTGTAAAATACTTCTAAAACACAAATGCAGTAATAGAACCTTTACATAATTTTCAAAGTCACTTTAAATGTAGTTTTCTTTTCTTCTCTAGGACGAGACTCGTACACAAAGAATTGAATAAATTTAAGTCTTTCAGTCAGTATTCTTTCTTTGACTGACACACTGAGAATCTCTGATAAGACTCTTCTCTCTGTAATCCCTAAGGTACTAACTTGTTTTCCTACAACGAACCAGAAATATATAGCAGTCGTGAAGAATACGTGTATCTCATTGTACACATTGTTCTTAGCACAAATTATTGCCTTTTTTGGTGTCTAAAGGAAACCATCGATTTTTCCTATCATTATTCTGTTTACATTTAATAATTTTAGACTCTGTTACATTTAGTTTAGTACTGGAAACTATACCCTATTTTTTTTCGAATTGCAATAAGGCTAATGTCACAAGGCATGCTTTAATACATTATCCATCCATAGTAATTCTGCCCGAAGGCAGGTCCTTCACTGCAATTATAGCATTTTCATGCTATGCTTGCAGCTTTACTAGGGAATTGTGTAGGTGTGGTAGCTTCCCGTTGCTTTCCACACCGGTGAAGGATGATGGTGATGATGATAATGATAAGGGTGATGATGATGGCCATATGATTTCGGGGACCGTTTGGGCCTTAAAGTTTTCCTGACATTTGTCTTACAGGTGAGGAAAAACCCCGATAAAAACCTCACCCAGAAAAACTGTCCCGACCGGGGATCGAACCTGGGCCCGCTGCGTGACAAGGCAGCACGCTACCTCGAGACCACAGCGGTGGACTAATACATTATACAGGGTGAAAATTATTTAAACCGGCAAACTCTGGGAGGTGTAGGGGACACCAACACAAAAACTTTTCCCTAATGTCATTTTTTCCTATGAGGATTATTTAAACCGGTAGAGGAAGATTTCTCTAGCGGCAAATAAATTAAACCAACAAACACTTCTGCATTTTTTATTACCAAGAGACAACACATAAACACAACGCAATTACTTGAATTAAAGTAGACGTTCAAAAATGCCTCCATTGACATGAAAACAAAGATTACACCGGTGGATCATGTTCTCTCTAACACGGGCAAAAACTCCAGGAGTATCGTTAATTGCTCCTGCTGCTGCTACTATCCGGGCACCCAAATCCTTTTCTGATGCAACAGGAGTTGTGTAAACAAGGTTGCGCATCTCGGCCATGGTACAAGACCATCTCTACCAATCAACGTTTCTGAAAATCGTTGGTTCAAGAATCGACGCACACGACGACTGAAATGTGCCGGCGCCCCGTCATGTTGGAACCAAATGCGTTGTCTTGTAGGGAGCGAGACGTCGTCCAGGAATTCTGGCAATGCTTTGGCGAGAAAATTGTAATAGTGCCTGCCATTTAATGGCCTAGGTAGGAGATATGTCCCAATTAAACAGTCCCCAACAAGACCGGCCCACACATATCAGTGTACTCACTCCTGGTGTATCACTCCATTAGTAAACATATACAATTCACTACCATACTGGTGGACAAAACAATTCCTACCACCAACAGCAGTTGCAGTAATGACAACTGAAGAGCATAATACGCCCTCTACCGGTTTAAATAATCCTCATAGAAAAAATGGCATTAGGGAAAAACATTTGTTTTGGTGTCCCCTACAACCTCCCAGAATTTGTCGGTTTAAATAATTTTCATCCTGTATAGTTATACTGTAATCATATTGTATGAAATATTCTACCAAAGTAACTAAATGTTACGAACTCCTTACTTAACAATTTTTGAATTAATGGTTTTGTTGTGGTTGGCTGTTAAAAGCAATATAATATTTATTAAGTTGGATACAATATTATTTAGCCTTAATTTATTATGCATTACGGGTACTCTTGTCTTCCCAACTCCTTTAAAAAAACGTTAAACTGAAAATATATAAAATAGTTATTCTCCCAGTTATATGAATGCGAAATATGGACTCTTATTTTAAGGGAGGAAAGAAGATTACGAGTATTTGAGAATAAAGTTCTTAGGAATTTTTTTTGGGCCAAAATGAGATGAACAGACAGGTGAATGGAGAAAACTGCATACTTATCTACATGATATGATAAGAACAGGATGGGCAGGATAAGTGGGACATAAGGGGGATGAAAGAGGTGCATGGAAGCTTCTTGTAGGAAAACCAGAGGGAAAACGCCCACTTGGTAGACCAAGAGTGAAGTGGGAGAATAACATAATCCATGATTTGAGGAAAATAGATTATAGAGGGGATGACTGGAAAACATTAGCTAAGGATAAGGATGTATGGAGAGCTTATGTCCGCACGACCATGAACCTATTCGATAGTGCCAGTGAGTTAGATACTTAGTTAATTTATACTGTTTTCTATGAATATTATATCATTTTAAAATAATTATATAATTTTAAAATAATTATTGCTGTGGTGTCGAGCTATCGACATTGACTCGAACCTAGTAGACCCGTATTCAGAACGGTAGCCTCCAAATGGACAGGTGGTTTATCCCATAACATGAACTGGAGCAAGCATGGTGTTTTAAGGTGCCTTACCATCTCTTGGTTATGTCGTCCTCAAGCTCAGGTATCCTCGCATCAACGCCCATAACCTCAGCTATAGCACGCGTATTGTTTAAAGGTGTCTCAGAATCTATCAATTACGTCACCCCACTCCCAAACTACGGTATCATCACATCACTCCTTCCAACACCACCATGCTGAAGTCGAAAGTATCTCCTATCTTGATGGCGTTTATGAATTACAGCAAAGGTACCTGGGTATGGATGTTTCCTGTTAGGATACAGTCGCCAGAAGAAGCGGCGAACCCTTCTCCAATTCCTCTAATCTAACGGTAAGACATTAAGATGTAAGTTCTTCTTCTTCCTCCTCCTCCTCCTCTACACATGAAAGCTGGTAGCTTCATGCACTTCAGGTTCGGGATATGCTGACGTCCTTGCATCGTAGTAGTGGTCTTTCTAATGGCCTTTTCTGCTGAAGTGTCCGGTCACGAAAGTTCATCAATAATCTACTGTTCTCCTATATATATATATATATATATATATATATTGCAAATGCCCAGGTTGACTTTCGACATTCCTGGTGTTCTCTCCTGGTATAGCGTACTTCTAACCCACTTCTGAGGTAGGGGCGCCTGGAAGGCGGGGTTACGTTGCCCCGATGATATGATGGGTGATGATGATGATGATAGTGTGCGCCAGGAGAATCCCTAATCCTAAACTTAATCTAAGATGAATATGAATGATGATAATTGCGATGGCCATATGATTTCGGGGACCGTTTGGGCCTTAAAGTTTTCCTGGCATTTGTCTTACAGGTGAGGAAAAACCCCGATAAAAACCTCACCCAGAAAAACTGTCCCGACCGGGGATCGAACCCGGGCCCGCTGCGTGACAAGGCAGCACGCTACCTCGAGACCACAGCGGTAGACTCATTCTCCAATAAATCTATGTGATCGTTTAGTCTTCTATCGTTTATCCAGAGGTTTATAGATTCAATTTCATATTCTTCTGTAATAACAAAGCTGCGAATTTTTTCTCTCCGTGATTTTCCTACAATTTTCCATAAAACTTTCATTCCGGTTGTTTCATTAATTTCTTTTGTTTCTTGAATTTCTGTTCGGCATTCACAAAATTTGTATTTTTCCAATCAGTATTGTTTAAACATCCCAATATGTTGTTTGAATTGTTTACCGTTCCAATTTAACAGTTAGGCTTAATTTGTGAATGACTCTGTGGTAATGGAAAATTTTACATCTTGGAAGTGAGTTACTAGCCCTTCTTCTTCGGTGGCTATCTCTTTTAGTCTGGACTTTCTTATATGACCTGCCAGGCAGGGGAGGCCTTGCTGGTAGTTACACTACCGCCTGTATAGCTCATGGAAACATGTAAGTGAGTTTAGATAACTTGTAATCCATGTTTATCAGTACCCTCATAACAACAAAGTTAAGCGCCGGTAAGGCAGGGTGGAGGCTTACCATGCACAGTAAGTACTAACTCAGATTTGGTTAACTGTCAAAGCGCGCATCTTCGCGAATGCACAGAAATTATGAACGGCATTACAACCCTAGATCTTCCGACTTGTAGGATATTGCCTTAATCATCTTAGATACGGAGTGCCCCATTGTCATATATTTACGGCACGTAAAAGAAACTCGATCTAAAAAAAGAGGTCTCTTAAAAACCTGTCAGCCCTTTCACGCCCTAATTTTATTTGCAACTCTAATTATGATATGTTAAAGACCGTCGTTAATGATCGATTGCATTAAAGAGCGGATCCCGAAGACGTTGTCTTGCCCGAATGTTCAATTCTCGTGTCATGACCGGACCATATAAATATTTTTTTACCATAAAATTGATTAATTAATAAGTTTGCAGAATAACTCTTCACTGCCATGTGTTGTGGCAAGAAGCGTGCATTATGAAGTCACACTGTTGTCGCGCGGAATATGTCGGTAATGCAGATGACTATACTTTTGGCATAAAAATCCTATAACCCTATCGCAGCACCACCTACCGGGTCAAATTGTGAAACCAAACCATCCAACGACCCACTCAAACATACATACACACAATTCTATCAAAATCGGTACAGTCGTTCAGTCGGTTTTTAATTTCGGATTTCAAGTAAACCTCCACTTCTAATTGTCAGATTTCACTTACATTTTAACAATATCTACCTTTGTTTATTTTAATAAGACATACCGGTACGGAGTTTCGATGCCAAACATCAAAATTGTGACCGTTAGAGCGATTTTTAAATTTTCACTTCACGTGAAATCCTACTCCTAATGGTTTTAGGTGATCCAATTGTGAATCTAAGCCATCCACGGACCCACGCAAACACACAAAAATATTCATCAAAATCGGTCCAGTCCTACAGAATTTTTTTAAATTTCGGATTTCAAGTAAACTCCCATTTCTAACTGTCGGATTTTGCTGATTTTTATATAGTACATACATCGGTTTATTTTAATAGGATATTCTGAGTTTTGTTGTGAAATATCGAAAATTGCGATCGCTAGAGCGATTTTTATACTTCCGTTTCTAGTGAAGTCCTACAACTAATGATTTTAGAACATAATAGATAACGGCTGAACACTCGCCGCATCTGAAACCCTGTATGTACAAATTTTCACGAAGATCGGTTGAACAATTTCTGCGCTACAAGCCTGAAGGTCGAGCGTTCGAGTACCAGTGGGGTCAGGATTTTTAAACTGCCCCAAACCTTCTGGCGGCATTATGGACCTGGGGTCGACTCAGTCTCTAACGAAAATGAGTGCCAGACGCTTGTTCTTGGGGTAAAGGCGGCCGTCACGTAGGACTGAAAACCCGGCTGACACAAAGTGCCGATTGTATAAAAAAAGTGGGAGCCTTAACCTCCCACTACTACAAGGCCCTCGTGAGGCCTGTAGTGGGATCGATTTACTTTACTTCTATAAAGGACAAACAGACGAACATACAAACATACATTAATTTATATATCTATATATATTTTTTATTATATAAAACTTTCCTCATTAGAGGATTGACTCAAGGACAAAGTGATACAGACAATTAATTTTTGGAATTGAATAAACACATTTTGTAAATACATTTAAAAAAATTCAAATTGTAGGCCTAATTAATGTATACAAACAATAAAGTAGAAGATTTGTAAATATGGTTTCATAAAATTTAAATTGATCCTCTAATGGCAGCGATGGCAATTTTAGAAAGATGCACCCTGTCCAAATCTAAGGAATTCCAAAATTTAGCTAAGAATATTCTCTTTAATTTGCTTACTTGTTATAGTCAGCTACTAGATGGCAGTGAAGACAGAGTTCTCGCGACATCTAGTAATAATGGAGAGTATAATACATATATAAGAAAAATAAGTGTTTGAATTGGATTCGCCTGGTAGTGTAATGGATATCACGCTGAGGTACAGACTCAGAGATCCGGGTTCGAATCCCGTCCAGGCATTTATTTTTCTTATCATATATATATAGATATATATATATAAAGTAAAGTGATCACCCACAACAGGCCCGGAGGCCCTTGGGGTAGTAGGAGGATAAGGCTCCCACTTTTTTTTTTAGACAATCGGCACTTTATGTCAGCCGGGTTGTCAGCCCTGCGTGACGGCCGTCTTTACCCCAGAACAAGCGTCTGGTACTCATTTCCGTTAGAGGCTGAGTCGACCCCAGGGCCATAGTGCCGCCAGAGGGTTTGGGTCAGTTTAAAAATCCTGACCCCAACATACATATATATATATATATATATATATATATATATATATATATAACATAGCAAAATATAGGATAGTTGTTAGAGGGCGCTTGAATGTCTAATTGGATATTCTTTGTTATTATCTGTCGACTCTTAATTTAATTTTTTTTGTAGACATAAATTAAGTTTCCTTGTTGTAATGTAAAAGAATAGAATACATTGGAAAACATTTTGTTCACGATGTATACACTGAATCATTCGCGGAATAGAAAGCTTATGAGAAAAATAAATGTATCTGCAACAACCGTTTTAAAATGGAAAACGGAAATTGGAATGAAATAGTACATGGCAATCCATTAATCTGATAGAGTAATAGTCTCTCAATCACAAGTGGTTTTCATCAAGTCTATGAATAATTCTGCAATGTTTTATTTTCCGATACAAATCGAATTCTAGGAATGCTTGTAACAATATATTCACTGAATGCAAATTGTTCCATTCAGTTTTATTTGCAAAAAAAATATATTACTGCGATCATTTTCTGTTTTTATAATTATTAGTAATTCAACCTGTGCTACCATGAAGCGAGGTTGCCTAAGCATCACTTATAAAATATACATGACTCTGAACTCTGCACTCTGATCGAATGTAAAAAAACAGGTTTCAGGCATACAATCATTATATAATCATAATGGGCATAAAAGTTGCACTGCCTGTTCGGGATATTTGAAGTGAGATATAGAGTGTTACTTGATCTCCTCCACAAACGTTTAGGAATAACAGGTTATATACACAGGATCACTGATAATGGCGAGATTACGATCAATCTGCGTTGATCTTGCGTTGCGTTGCGTTACATTACATTGAGAGAGCGTGCTACAACTCACAATATGAGTAGGTGTATTATGATAAACGTTCATTGACGTATATGTCTGCTAGCTCATCCCGTTATCAGTATCGAGAACTGCAAAGGCTTACAATCAGTTGTTTGATGAACTTACACTGATTTATGATGATCTTGTAGAAGATTTCCGTGCTGTTGGCCGTGGTCTTGAGGCTTGTAGTTCCCCGACGTTTCGCCAGAGACTGCATCCGGCATCCTCAAGGGTTGTCTTGAGACTGGCAATTTTGTCGAATATAAATAAGACAAAGGCCATGATTATAGGAAAGAAACAAAGGAAGATAAACATGAAGATTAAAGATGAGGCCATTGAGCAAGTGGAGAGCTTCAAATGCTTGGGTTGTACTATCAGTAGTAACATGAACTGCAGTCAAGAAGTAAAGCAGAGGATAGCAATGGCGAAAGAAGCTTTCAACAAGAAGAGAAGCATTTTCTGCGGACCTATGGCAAGATAAATAAGAAGTGAAGTGCTTTGTGTGGAGTGTAGCATTATATGGTGCAGATACGTGGAAATTACGACGGAATGAGGAAAAGCGACTGGAAGCTTTTGAGATGTGGATATGGAGAAGAATGGAACGTATAAAATGGACAGACAAAGTAAGAAATTAAGATGTGCTAGACAGAGTGGGTGAAAGAAGAACAATGCTGGAACTCATAAAGAAGAGGAAAAGAAATTGGATTGGCCACTGGCTAAGAAGAAACTGCCTGCTGAAGGACGCTTTAGAAGGAATGGTCAACGGAAAGAAAGTTAGAGGCAGAAAAAGACATCAGATGATAGACAATATTAAAATAAATGGTTTGTATGCAGATACAAAAAGGAAAGCTGAGTCAAGGAAAGAGTGGAGAATGCTGAGTTTGCAGTGAAAGACCTGCTCTTGAGCAGAACACTATGAATGAACCTGCCCTATTTATACATTTATCCGCGACGTGTATAAATAGGACAGGTAGTCGACAGAATTGCCAGTCTCAAGACAACCCTTGTGGATGCCGGACGCAGTCTCTGGCGAAACGTCGGGGAACTACAAGCCTCAAGACCACGATCAACAGCCAGGAAATCTTCTACAAGAGCATCATAGTAACTCCGGCCGTGAAAGCCTAAGTCAATATATTACACTGATTTATTTGCATTTTTATGTACTGTATGTAAAGAAGGTAAATATGATAAAGCGATATATGGTATTAATAATGGAAGTACTTACTTTATAAAATGTTTCCTATTTCTTTCCAGTTTGTCCTATATAGACACTGTCACAAAAACCTTTTTTTCTTGATCGTACGGAATTTAAACAATAATGTTTCATTAATCATAATGAAATATAAATCTACCACTAATTATATGCATTTGTATTCACCAATGAGCAATCTTAAAAAAATTCGAAACTGATAAATCGACTTAGGCCTACCTTGAACAATGTCGCATCTTCTTGATGATTTGGACGAATTGTAGGTTACCTGTAATAAAAAACATAATTCATGTTTTCAATTATGTGAATTCGCAAAGGATTGTCTCTATACTTTACAAGTAATTTACACATATCAACTGATCCTTTACCTTAAAAATATCTGAATTTGTGATGAGAAATTAAATGCATTTGATTATGAATTCTCGCGTATGAAGTAGGGATTCTATTTTCCTTACTTACAAAATAAATATTAGGAAATTTTATTTACAGTTCTTTCCAATAATTATTTTGTTAGGATATTTACTAAAATAATCTTATGTGTCCAAAAACAGCGAAAGTCTATCAGCTTAACCTCAGATTTTTTTTAAATTTAACCTTGTACAAAATGTAGGCCTACAACAATATATATATATGAAAAGAAAAATGAATGCTTTAGTCGGGATTTGAACCCCAGTCTCTAAACCCTGTAGTTTAGCGCTCTAACCAACTAAGCTACTTAAGTATTCCAACATAAACATACATTTTTCTTATATATGTAGTATTCTCAATTCACACAAGAGGTAGCGGGAAGTCGTTCCAACTGACATCTAGTGGCCACCATAACAGGTAAGAAAATTTTCAAAGAGAATATTTACTTTATAGCAGTAACGCTTGTATATTTAGAAGTTATAACTGTATTTTTGACATTTGGCAATGAAGGCAAATATGATATGAAAAGAAAAATGAATGCTTGAGTCGGGATTTGAACCCCAGTCTCTAAACTCTGTACGTTAGCGTTCTAAACAGCTGAGGTACTGAAGTATTCCAACACAAACATACATTTTTCTTGTATATGTAGTATTCTCAATTCACACAAGAGGTAGCGGGAAGTCGTTCCAACTGACATCTAGTGGCCGCCATAACAGGTAAGAAAAATTTTAAAGAGAATGTTTACTTTATAGCAGTAACGCTTGTTTATTTAGATGTTATAACTATATTTTTGACATTTGGCAATGAAGGTAAATATATGAAAAGAAAAATGAATGCTTGAGTCGGGATTTGAACCCGAGTCTCTAAACTCTGTACGTTTAGCGCTCTAACCAACTGAGCTACTCAACTATTCCAACACAAATATGCATTTTTCTTATATATGAAGAGTACAGGGGAAAAACAATCAAAGTCCACTTTTGGTGAAATTTGAGATTCTGGTACCAGTGGATTGTATGTACCTAGTACTATATTCCAAGAGGTTCATACGTGGAAAAACTCACTCATAATCCATTAAAAATCATCATTGAAATAAAGTGTCCAGGGGAAAAACAATCGTAGTCCACTGTGAAATGGAAAAATAATCAGAGTCCATATACAATTTAAATGAGAGTATTTTTGGACTCCTTCCAGAGAGTATGAACTTTTTATATGTTGGTCAGCTTGGGGTGTTTTAATTTGTTACATACCTATGCATTGTTGTGGCATTTACTTTTACTGGTACCAAACTGCATTGTTGTTCAATGAAGCCTATTTTACTGGTGTGTAGACAATCAGTTTATTTTCAACATGAAATCAAGTGTTAATGTTACTCGTACAGCTCATCAGAGTAGAGGAAAGAAAAGACCTAAACATGGTAGAATCCATGATGCGAGTAAACGCATAAGAGCGATGAGTCATGTTCCTGGTGAAGATTGCAAATGCAAGAAACAGTGTTACACGAACATTTCAAAACATGAACATAATGTATTAATTCGTGAATTCAATTTACTGGGAGATAAGAAAAAACAGAGTGCACGCGTTCACTAATTTCAGGTTTTGCCGGTGAAATGAAGAAGACCACGGAAACCAGAAGAAGATAGCAGCTTCAGAGACCACTCTTACTCTTACAAGGTGCGTGTACAGAGGGATGGAAAAGCTGTTGAAATTCCAGTTTGTTACAAAGCCTTCATGAGTGTGCATGGTATAACAAACCAGAATATGTTAACAGTCAAGAAATCCCTGGGCTTGCTCCTATTGACCGGAGAGGTTCTCATTCTAATAGACCCATGAAAAAGACAATTGAGGCCGTTGAAAATGTTATGAAACATATCAGTTCCCTTCAAGATCGCCCTTCTCACTACAGTCTTCACAAAACATCTAAAATGTACCTACCTGAAGAATTAAACATTAAACTATTGCATCAAATGTAGACAGAGACATTTCCAGAGTTTCCAGTGTCTTATGAATTTTATTGGAACTTATTTCAGACAAAATTAATATTGCTCTTCGATATCCTAGGTCAGATACTTGCTCTGCATGTGATGAATTCAAAGCAAAAAAGTAGTCTCTACTTGCAAAGAAACTTAACGATAGCAGCAGTGCCGAAGACGTAAAAAAGAAATGAAGCGGCTAGAAACTCTTAATTTATTACATACACGTGTGCCATGCACAGACTGAAAATCAGCCATAACATTCGTATTCAAGTTTAATTCCACTCTCCAAGGGAAAATACGACGACCTCCAATCCTTGAAGAAATTCTGTTCTGAAAATGCTCAAATCTATTTTTCAAGATTACTCATATTCAACAATGAGTAACTTGGTGTAAAAAATTAATTAATTTCATTATTATTTTTATTATTTACATTTTATAAGGCAAACAGTTATGTATAATGTAACAGTTATGTATAACATTCTGTAAATTAAGTGGACTATGATTGTTTTTGTTTACAAACATGTGCACCTTGACTTTTCATTGCTGAAAAACAGGACTGTAAAATACATGACACTTATTTCGAAAGAAGAGTCTGTTAGAAAATCACCTTGAGAACAGTTCTGGGAAAAAAAAGTTTTCTGTATGTCTAAAGCGCTCGATCTGCTGCGTTTCTAAACTTAAAATTCAATTACTGCAAAATGTTAAAAAGTGGACTCTGATTGTTTTTCCCTTGTACTCTTCATATGTATGTTTGTTAAGCAGAAATAACAGTGAGAGGAGTGGTCTTCGGGTTCCTCCAAATCATTGGGATAGCAAATTGCATGTGGCGTGTGCCATTCTTCCAAGCAGTGAGAAACCTACTATACGATAAACAACAGATATGTGGGGCCCAGGTCCTTGTTTGGTCCCCCACTTTACACCCAAAATAAAGTTCATAACACATTTTTACTAATGGGGTAAGGTTTCGCCTTTGGGACTTGAGCGTCACTTCACCACATATATAACAAAAGTTGTTAGAATGATTTAAACAAACTCTAGGCATTTTGTAACTAACAACAAATTAAAATAAATAAATTTGTTAATATGTAATATACAATAATCCAGACACAACGCACTCACAATTACGTGTTTACTGGTTCACTGCTATCTCACAACTAACATCGTTCTAATGAATGCATGCTACCCTAGATCATGTTTGTGCATGTCTGTACATGTCTGAATCTGCACAATAGTAGCAACGGTACCATTTCAGTTAACTCATTTGGTTTTATTTTACAATGGACAAATGGACGAAGAAACGTTTATTAAAGAAATAATTATGATTATCTTGAAGAAGATTTTCGAGCTATAGGCCGTGGTCGTGAGGCTTGTAGTTCCCCGACGCGACGTTTCGCCAGAGACTGCGTCTGGCATCCTCAAGGGATGCAAAATCTGGCGAAACGTCGGGGAACTACAAGCCTCACGACCACGGCCTACAGCCCGAAAATCTTCATCAAGATCATCATAGCAATTCCGGCCGTGAAAATCTACGTAAACACAAAAAAATTATTATTTAAATACATTAATTTAAATTAAAATAAAAAAAAATGTGGGTGATGGAGAAATTCCGAATACATATTTGAAAACGCGACAAAAAACTACATTAAGTACAAAGTATCGGTACTCATGAGACAAAAATTGTGTTAACCAGTGTCATTATTGTCCAGAGCTTTCCTCTTAATACATTCGAACGCTTTAATATTCAAATTATATACATAACATTAATTTAGCTAGAAAAAAAATACAATTTTATAAAGAATGCATCTAGATTTATTGATAATCCTAGTCTGTTGTGTAAGTCAGTACAGCTACCAGGATTGACCTAACATTCTCCTAAGGTGCGAATTATGTTTTAATCGTAATTCATGGCTAGTTTGTACGTATTTTAGGTTATTTTTACCTCCAAATCCAATTTTTTTTTCTGTATTTTAGGATATTTCTATCTCACTTTTAATTATTATCTTACTATTTTTTCATAATTTGTTCGGTTCAAAAACTATAGGCTATAGATATTCATTCCCTCCATGGTATCTTTACCTTGTCGTGGTGGAGTGGCTTGTGTGCTTAAATGATCCTGAGAGCTATGCCGGCGGTAGCATTGCTGCCGATAGGGTTACCCATGCCGGACTGGTCGAAGGTGATAAGCCAGACGAAATAAGTACCTTGGTCGAAAGAGTGACGATCTTTCACCGTAAAAATACAACCGTCAAGAAATGCGGACATGGGTTCTACTGGGGTAAAATTTTCCGGAGGTCAAATAGTCCCCCATTCGGTTCTCCGGGCGGGGACTACTTCAGGGAACCCATACCAAAGGCTCAAACACAGGGACATGTTCCTAGGAACATGGAATGTTAGGACTTTATACAATAGCGGGGCACTAGAGATATTAACGCGGGAATTGGATAAATCGCCCTTGGATATAGTCGCTTTACAGGAAGTTAGGTGGCCAGGAGAAGGTAGTCAGGAATCAGGAAGCTTTGCATTATACTATGGGGGTGCAGAAAGACCTGCATTTGGAACGGGTTTTTTAGTCAGAAGGAGGATCCTATCCGCTATCCGAGATATTAAGTTTGTTAGTGATAGGATATCATACATAATTCTAAAGGGTAAACGACATGATTTTATAATTGTAAATGTACATGCCCCCACAGAAGATAAAGATGACAAGATCAAGGATGAGTTCTATGAAGAATTAGAATGCTTATTTGATAGCCTTTCACGATATCATATGAAAATTGTCTTAGGAGATTTTAATGCAAAAGTGGGGCGGGAAGATATATTCAAACCAACAATAGGCAAATTCAGTCTTCATGAAGATAGTAACGACAACGGGGTTAGATTAGTCACATTTGCCACATCAAAGAATCTCATTGTTAAGAGCACAACATTTCAGCATAAGGATATTCATAAATACACCTGGACGTCCCCAGATGGAGAAACTCGGAACCAGATAGATCATGTATTAGTGGATAAACGCTGGCACAGTAGCATCATTGATGTTAGATCAGTTAGAGGGACAGACTGCAATTCAGATCATCATCTGGTCAGGGTGGTGAAAATCAGACAACGGCTATCGCTTATGAGAGGAACAAACGCTAAAGATGATTCTGTAAAATATGAATTAAAAAACTTGAAAAATGATGAAATGCGGCAAGAATACCAAATCAAAATTGCTAATAGATTTGAAGTACTGGAATCTTCAGATGACAATGTGGCAAACGAAGAAGAAACTGATATAAATAAAGAATGGGAGGCTATAAGAGATACTATTAAATTGTCAGCATCAGAAAGCATTGGTTTTGTTTTAAAAAAGAGGCAAAACAAGAAATGGTTTGATGAGGAATGTGCCGACATTGTAAAGAAAAGAAAGCTAGCAAAAATGAAATGGTTACACGAGCCAAATGAGGTAAATTTTTAGAGCAATTGGGTAGTGTTAGACGGGAAACCACCAAGTTACTAAAGAGTAAAAAGAGGGAATATTTGAGAGAGAAGATTAATGATCTTGAAATGAATGCAAAAAATAGGAACATTAGAGAATTATATCAGGGAATTAGTATAGAGAAGAAAGGGTTTCAGGCTAGAACAAATATAATTCGGAATGAAAATGGGGATATGATTGCAGATTCTAGGAGTATATTAAATAGATGGAAAGGTTACTTTAATCAGCTATTAAATGTACACACAGAACAGGACATTGAGGAGGATAAGTTACAGACAGCAGAAATGCTAGTCGCAGAGCCAAGTGCATTAGAGGTTGAAATGGCGATTGAAAAATTGAAGATGTATAAAGCATCAGGTTCAGATGAGATCCCAGCAGAACTGATAAAATCAGGGGGAGAAAAATTGATGGGCAAGATACGCTGGTTGCTTAGTATGATTTGGGAAAAAGAAGCTCTTCCAGATGAATGGAAGGAATCAATTATCATACCAATTTATAAGAAAGGAGATAAAACTGATTGCAACAACTATAGGGGCATTGCATTACTTTCAACTTCGTACAAAATTCTAACAAATATATTAGTAAGCAGACTTACTCCCTATATTGATGATATTCTAGGAGATCATCAATGTGCATTTAGAAGAAACAGGTCTACAACAGATCAGATTTTTAGTATAAGACAGATTTTAGAAAAGAAATGGGAATATAATGGTACTGTACATCAACTATATGTAGACTTCAAAAAAGCATATGATTCAATTAAGAGGGAGAAGTTATATAGTATCCTGCTGGAGTTTGGAATTCCTAAAAAGTTAGTTAGACTTATACGAATGTGTCTAAATGGCTCAACGAGTAGGGTGCGTGTAGGCAAACAGTTTTCAGACACTTTTGAAATCCAGAATGGGTTAAAGCAAGGAGATGCACTATCTCCTCTACTATTTAATTTTGTACTAGAGCATGCCATTAAATCTTTGGAGAATGAGAAAGGCTTACAACTCAATGGTATTAATAAGCTGTTAGTTTATGCTGATGATGTAGTATACTACTGGCCGATAGCGAGGAGATACTAAAGGCCAACACGCACACACTATTGAGTAACACTAAGAAATTAGGACTGGAAGTAAATATCATTAAAACTAAATATATGGTCACACGTAGAAATACATTATATAATGGAAATGGACAGCTAATGACAAATGAGGGAAATTTTGAGGAAGTGGCTGAATTCAAATACCTAGGAACAATAATCACAAATAGGAATGAGATGCACAAAGAAATTAAACATAGGCTCAATTCTGGAAATGCATGCTATTATGCATTGCAGAGACTTTTGATGTCCCAACTCCTTTCAAAAAACGTTAAGCTGAAAATATATAAAACTATTGTTCTACCAGTTATATTATATGGGTGCGAAACATGGACTCTTACTTTAAGGGAGGAAAGGAGATTACGAGTATTTGAGAATAAAGTTCTTAGGAAAATTTTTGGACCAAAGAGAGATGAACAGACAGGTGAATGGAGAAGACTACATAACAATGAACTACATGGTCTTTATAGGAAGCCAGATATAATAAGAACAGTTAAGTCCCGTAGACTGCGATGGGCAGGACATGTTGCGCGTATGGGGAATGAAAGACGTGCATGGAAACTTCTTGTAGGAAAGCCAGAAGGAAAACGCCCAGTTGGTAGACCAAGAATGAGGTGGGAGAATAACATTAACTATGATTTGAGGGAAGTAGATTATACAGGGAATGATTGGAAAGCATTAGCTCAGGATAGGGATGTATGGAGAGCTTATGTCCTTGCGGCCATGAACCTACGGGTTCGATAGTGCCAGTGAGTAAGTAAGTAAGTAAGTATAGATATTCAGGTCACTAATCACATTCCATAACAATAATACATCCGTTTTTGCTTTTTTAAACAATGATAATAATAATTATTATTATTTATTTATATACAGAATTTCAATGTTTACACATCTTTCGGTGCCTAAAGTTTATTTTCCTACTCCACTCCTCTCTATCTTACTTACTTACTCACTGGCACTATCGAACCCGTAGGTTCATGGCCGCACGGACATAAGCTCTCCATACATCCCTAACCTGAGCTAATGATTTCCAATCATTCCCTGTATAATCTACTTCCCTCAAATCATACTTAATGTTGTTCTCCCACCTCATTCTTGGTCTACCTACTGGGCGTTTTCCTTCTGGCTTTCCTACAAGAAGTTTCCATGCACGTCTTTCATTCCCCATACGCGCAACATGTCCTGCCCATCGCAGTCTACGGGACTTAACTGTTGTTATTATATCTGGCTTCTTATAAAGACCATGTAGTTCATTGTTATGTAGTCTTCTCCATTCACCTGTCTGTTCATCTCTCTTTGGTCCAAAAATTTTCCTAAGAACTTTATTCTCAAATACTCGTAATCTCCTTTCCTCCCTTAAAGTAAGAGTCCATGTTTCGCACCCATATAATATAACTGGTAGAATAATAGTTTTATATATTTTCAGCTTAACGTTTTTTGAAAGGAGTTGGGACATCAAAAGTCTCTGCAATGCATAATAGCATGCATTTCCAGAATTGAGCCTATGTTTAATTTCTTTGTGCATCTCATTCCTATTTGTGATTATTGTTCCTAGGTATTTGAATTCAGCCAATTCCTCAAAATTTCCCTCATTTGTCATTAGCTGTCCATTTCCATTATATAATGTATTTCTACGTGTGACCATATATTTAGTTTTACTGATATTTACTTGCAGTCCTAATTTCTTAGTGTTACTCAATAGTGTGTGCGTGTTGGCCTTTAGTATCTCCTCGCTATCGGCCAGTAGTACTACATCATCAGCATAAACTAACAGCTTATTAATACCATTCAGTTGTAAGCCTTCCTCATTCTTTAAAGATTTAATGGCATGCTCTAGTACTAAATTAAATAGTAGAGGAGATAGTGCATCTCCTTGCTTCAACCCATTCTGGATTTCAAAAGTGTCTGAAAACTGTTTGCCTACACGCACCCTACTCGTTGAGCCTTTTAGACACATTCGTATAAGTCTAACTAACTTTTTAGGAATTCTGAACTCCAGCAGGATACTATATAACTTCTCCCTCTTAATTGAATCATATGCTTTTTTGAAGTCTACGTATAGTTGATGTACAGTACCATTATATTCCCATTTCTTTTCTAAAATCTGTCTTATACTAAAAATCTGATCTGTTGTAGACCTGTTTCTTCTAAATGCACATTGATGATCTCCTAGAATGTCATCAATATAGGGAGTAAGTCTGCTTACTAATATATTTGTTAGAATTTTGTACGAAGTTGAAAGTAATGAGATGCCCCTATAGTTGTTGCAATCAGTTTTATCTCCTTTCTTATAAATTGGTACGATAATTGATTCCTTCCATTCATCTGGAAGAGCTTCTTTTTCCCAAATCATAGTAAGCAACCAGCGTATCTTGTCCATCAATTTTTCTCCCCTGATTTTATCAGTTCTGCTGGGATCTCATCTGAACCTGATGCTTTATACATCTTCAATTTTTCAATCGCCATTTCAACCTCTAATGCACTTGGCTCTGCGACTAGCATTTCTGCTGTCTGTAACTTATCCTCCTCAATGTCCTGTTCTGTATGTACATTTAATAGCTGATTAAAATAACTCTTCCATCTATTTAATATACTCTTGGAATCTGCAATCATATCCCCATTTTCATTCCGAATTATGTTTGTTCTAGCCTGAAACCCTTTCTTCTCTATACTAATTCCCTGATATAATTCTCTAATGTTCCTATTTTTTGCATTCATTTCAAGATCATTAATCTTCTCTCTCAAATATTCCCTCTTCTTGCTCTTCAGTAACTTGGTGGTTTCCCGTCTAACACTACCCAATTGCTCTAAATTTACCTCATTTGGCTCGTGTAACCATTTCATTTTTGCTAGCTTTCTTTTCTTTACGATGTCGGCACATTCCTCATCAAACCATTTCTTGTTTTGCCTCTTTTCTATCTATCCACTCTAATTCTTCCAGTCCTCTTGTTTTTATGCCAGTTATTTTTTATAAAAATACTGTTAATATAATAGGCTAATAATAATAATAATAGCTTTATTTTATAATAATAATAATAATAATAATAATAATGATAATAATGTTTTATTTATTCTGGCAGAGTTAATGCCATATGGCCTTCTCTTCCAAACAACCAGCACAAATACAAATAAATATTTGACAAATATAGATATACAATATACTAATTATAAATAGTTAAAGATACATTAAATGTAGTAATGTAAATTTCATGTATACAAACAACATTTTATACGATAATAACAATAATTATACTCATGATAATAATAATAATAATAATAATAATAATGAAAATAATAATAATAATAATAGTAATGATCCATCCATATTAATTCTGCCCGAAGGTAGGTCCTTCACTGCAATCATAGCATTTTCATGCTATGCTTGCAGCTTTACTAGGGATTTGTGCAGGTGTGGTAGCTTCCCGTTGCTTTCCACACCTGTGAAGGATGATGATGATGATGATTATTATGATACAGATGATGGCCATATGATTTCGGGGACCGTTTTCCTGACATTTGTCTTACAGGTGAGGAAAAACCCCGATAAAAACCTCACCCAGAAAAAGTGCCCGACCGGGGATTGAACCCGGGCCCGCTGCGTGACAAGGCAGCACGCTACCTCGAAACCACAGCGGTGGACATAGTAATAATGATAATAATAATTATTATTATTACTATTATTATTATCATTATCATTATCATTATTATCATATAATTATTATCATTATCATTATTATCATCATCATTATCATTATTATCAATATCATTATTATCAATATTATTATTATCAATATTATTATTATTATTATCAATATTATTATTATTATTATCAATATTATTATTATTATTATCAATATTATTATTATTATCAATATTATTATTATTATTATCAATATTATTATTATTATTATTATTATTATTATTATTATTATTATTATTATTATTATATTATATAGTATAAGTAGAGTTAAGCTCTTAAGGCTTTCTACCACTCAGCCATATTAGAAAAATATACAAAAATTATTCATACAGTAGTCACTTCCCGCTACATTCCCCAGTTTATTATTATTCTGATCCTTCGTATAAATTGTTTGAGACTTTCATTAGGCCAAATATCCTCCTTAATATATTTATTTCAAAAGCTAATATCCGTCGTATTTCACTCTCTTTTAATTTCTAACTCTCGTAGGAATGACAACCTGGTCTTATTACCGTTATGATAAAAAAACAGTTCAGAATATCTGGAAATTCATTAACAATGTTGTGTATGGTTTTTTTTCTTTTTTTTGCGCGATACTCCGTCTTGTCTTACTTAGAGGAATGGCGACCATGATTGAAAGTCCAACTGCCTACAATTCGGGGTTGCCAACCTAAATAACCATTCTGTAATACAGTATTACATATTACAAACCACGTGCGGGAAGGAAAAACCACTGCCCTTTATGTATACTATACACAATGTATATACAAAAATATATGCAGATGGTAGTGTTAATATACATCATACGAAACAAATCACTGCATTTTAAATAAACTGAACTTTATTTGAAACAATATAAGACAATAAATACGTAGGCCTACTTGCCGTCATTTTGTGACTGATTGGTGTCACGACCTGCAGTAGTCTCAACTAACAATCATTGCCCACACTGTTAACGTTAGTCAGTTGTTTATAATGAACGCAAATATTTCCAACAAAGATATTATTTTACTTACTCACTCACTCACTCACTGGCACTATCGAACACGTAGGTATGGCCGTGCAGACATAAGCTCTCCATACATCCCTATCCTAAATTAATGCTTTCCAATCATTCCCTGTATAATCTACTTCCCTCAGATCTAGTTACGTTATTCTCGCACCTCATTTTTGGTCTACCAACTAGGCGTCTTCCCTCTGGTTTTTCTACATGAAGCTTCCATGCTCGTCTTTCATTCCCCATACGTGCCATATGTCCTGTCCATCTCAGTCCACCAGATTTAACTGCTATTATATCTGGCTTCCTATAAAGACCATGTAGTTCATTGTTATGTAGTCTTATTATTTTACTATTACTTATTATTTTGAAAACACCATCGGGCAAAAAAAGAATGTACTACTCATATTTGTGAAGTGCTTTACAGAATCTCGGAAATTAAAAACCTCGCTGTCTCTCGGTTTTTAAACATTTCCTCACTTCTGTAATATACTATTATATTACAACGTCACGTACATTCCTTAATATGTTTCTTATTGTGATTTACTTGTTGTAGAGAAGTACGGTAATATCTAAATGCTTACTGGTAAAAAACCACCAACTCTATGCTCAAAGGCTTTCTTACCTTTTTGCCCATTGTTTGTTGATACATCTCTTCCGTAAAGTAAATACAGTGAATGAGAAGAGACTTATACAGCGATTAAATTGTCTTTCAGTGCTACAGTATTGTACATTCTTTGTAGCAAACTCACTCTGATTAATTACTTCCTCCTGTTTTAATTTCGTTGGAATAGAAATTATTAAACAAACCTATAAAGATAACTCCGCTTATGTTAAAATGGGAAATATAATGTCTAATCCTATAAACACCTCAAAGGGATTGAAACAAGGGTGCAGTCTATCACCAATTTTATTTAATATTTATGTAGAATTTATATTAACGAAATGGAAACAAAGCTGCAAAGGTATGGGGATCCCAATAGGCAATAGATTTTTGCTGACATTACAATTTGCCGATGATCAACTGGTTTTAGCGCAAGACAATTTTGATATGGAATTCATGATAAAAAGGTTGAAAAGCACATATGAATCATGGGGTCTCACAGTAAATTTACAAAAAACAGAATATCTGGCAATAAATAGCAATGAAAGAGAAAACTTAGTATTGGAAGATGGAATCCAAATAAAGCAAGTGAAACAAACTAAATATTTGGGAATGATTATGGATAACATCGAAGGTATAGGCAAAGAGAACATAAAACATAGAATTGAATTGAGTAGCAAAATAATATCATCATTAAATTCCATATGGTGGGATAAGCATATTTGGAAAGACACAAAAAAATATATTGGTAAAAACATTGGTGGAATCTGTTGCAATGTACGGAAGTGAGGTATGGACAATCAATAAGTACTACAAGAATAGACTAATAGCTCTAGAAATGGATTATTTACGAAGAAGTGCCAGAAAGTCTAAATTAGAACGTGTCACAAATAAGGAAATTAGAAACAAAATGGAAGCAGAAGAAAGCATAATTGAAAGAATTGAGGAAAAGGAATTAAAGTGGTTTAGGACATGTTTTAAGAATGGAAGATGAGCGATGGCCGAAGCAACTATATGAATGGCATCCTAACAGAAAGAAGAAAAGAGGAAGACCAAGGTTAACATGGAAGGAAAACATGAAGACAGTAATGCAAGCTAGAGGGCTAAGCATCGAAGATGCCCAAGACCGTAGGCTTTGGAGGTTTGGCACGGGAAGACGGCAGCAGCTGTAAAAACCCGAAGATAGATAGATAGAGAGAGAGATAAAAACTACACTGATTTGATGGAATGGCCTAGGTATTTCTGTTCCTAACATATTCACACAAACCATACAACATATTAACATTTTTTAGGGCATACAGTCTTGCCATGAAACTTAAATCAACACTCTGGGCCGGTCATCTGTGAGCAGGAAGCAGACATTTTGAACTGTATAAACTGTAGGTGGCAGGACTACATAGATCTGTGATATATAGGGCTGAAAAATGAATCGGTATCAGGGTAGTAACTAATTTCTATATGTCCGCCGCCGTGGCGTAGTCGGTAGAGTCCCAACCTTACACTCCGGCGACCCGGGTTCGATTCCTGGCGGGGTAGGGGATTTTAAAAATCTCCACCCTGGATCTGTGTGTGTGTCCTGTTCTTGTGTCTATGTGAGAATTAAAGAAAGTTAACAAACAGGTAAAACAAAGGAAGAAAAAGGTAAAACAAGAAGGAAAACCAGTATAAACGGGAAAAAATATATGTATACACATTGTTTACAAAATGCGTGTCTTTTGTCGTGCGTCCCCACTGCCTGCTCGGAGCGACGAGAGTGTATGTTCGACTCTCCTCAGTAATAGATCTGTTTACGCGATCTGAGATTGTATCAGAATGCAGAAACAAACATTGTGCAAAGATGAGTCCATTATTACACAAAGCGGGCTGTACTAGAAGTCTGTCCCGAGTAGCGCGTGTCAACGTGGAGATTGTAAACACAGCGGTCTAAGTACGATACAGCCTAGACTGTAACCCATACTTTTTTCAGCCCTAGTGATAACAGATGTCAGGGTCACGCCGAAGACAACTTAATGCATCGCAAAACATGTATGTATTTTTATTTTGGACGCTTTTTAACACCTAATGTCATCAGATGAACAAAATACCTAGAAATCTTTACCAAAAAATGTCATAATTATTCTTAAATACAAAAAAATCTAGTTAATATATCTACAGATTCCATTTTAAAGAAATTATTTCGTCTCCCTTTTCCACTATGATTTTTTTCCAATTGTAGTCAACTTTCTAATTTTCATTAAGATCGGAATCCAAATCTGGGCGTTAAAACGTCAACAATTATTTGTCAGAGGGTTCTTTTTTTAGACTTAAAGTTTGTGAACTACGACAAAGGAACTATGACTTAAGTTTCGTTCCTAAGCAAAACATTCACAGAAATTAAAAGCCTTAAAAATGCATCTACCCCGATCGGGTTCGAAACCATAACCTCAGAATCAGACAACACAGCACGAGGAAGATACACATAGATCTAAATACAGTTTAAATTTCAGTATCCTCCTGAGAATCGAACACTGACTCCGAGAATAGCTAGTCGGAATTATATTGACACACCACCGCGGCGGACTATATTTATACAGAAGATGTAAAAGCAATTCAATATTTATAGGAGAGTTGGAATACGTCACAACAAAAAGAAACTTCATTAAAAGAAACTCAAAATGTGACTTCCTAAAATAAACCATAAGAAAAAGAAGTCCTAAAAATATTAATCTAAAATTAATATTTTATTTAATTCGTATTTGCAGACCCTTCCTTATGTAATACTTCCATTAAACAGTAGTCTATTTCAATTTGATTTGTATTTGTAATGTAATGTCATTATGTCATTATTCCATATGACATACTGACGTGCCAACTCCTCTCAAAAAACGTAAAATTTAAAATATATAAAACTATTATCCTACCTGTTATATTATACGGATCTAAAACGTGGACTCTTACTTTAAGGGAGGAAAGGAGATTACGAGTATTTGAGAATAAAGTTCTTAAGAAAAATTTTGGACCGAAGAGAGATGAACACACAGGTGAATGGAGAAGACTACTTAACAGTGAACTACATGGTCTTTATAGGAAACCAGATATAATAAGAACAGTTAAGTCTCGTAGTCTGCGATAAGCAGGACATGTGGCACGAATGGAGAATGAAAGACGTGCATGGAAGCTTCTTGTAGGAAGACCAGAGGGAAAACGCACAGTTGGTAGACCAGGAATGAGGAGAGAGAATGGCATTAACTATGATTTGAGGGAAATAGATTATATAGGGAATGATTGGAAAGCATTAGCTCAGGATAGGGATGTATGGTGAACTTATATCCGCGCGGACATGAACCTACGGGTTCGACAATGCCAATGAGTTAGTTACTTAGACATATCTAAACTCATTAGCGTCACAAATGAAATGTGGGGTTGAAAAGACTGATTTTTTTCAGAAGCTTATTTATTTAAGGCTACAAGTTCTTTTACGTGTCATAAATCTACAACAGAGGAATCCAAGGTTTTAGTTTCCTTCCGAAGGAAATAATACTCGGATTTTTAAGTTCATAAAAAATTAAGACGGCCGCGGTTGGGTTTCAACCCCGCGAACCTTGGAATCTGAGACAGGTGCCGTTTAATAACCACTAGTCCAACATTATTATATTCCCTGTGTAAATGTGCTGATGAAATTTTATTAATACCATTAAATTGTTGACTATGACGACATGGCTCCAACTAATGAAATTCCAACCCACTATTTACTTTGAGAACTGAGAAAAGCGGAGAAAAAGGGCCCAAATATATGTTATACCTCAGTACTTGTAAATGAGACCACCCAAATACGATTTCAATCACTATCATCTGAACCAATTGTATTATTCACTAGCTATCACCCGGCGTACGATACTACGCCTAACTAAATGAAAATTAAAGTGTTTTTATGTTTAGTTGAATAAGTAAAAGTAAAAATAATTATACATTTATATTTTTTAGAAGCCCTGTGCTGATTACCCAGCATTGTCCGGGTATATACTCATCCCTACCTTCTTGGCATAAATGAGCTGAAAGATAAAAATTAATGTACTTCTTATGGTTAGTTGAATAAGTAAAATGAAAATAATTCTAATGTATATCGTAATTATTTTAAGATTCCCCATGCTGATTTACCCGGTGTTGCCCGGGAATCTACTTATCTCGATCTTCTTGGCATAAATGAGCTAAAAGACAAAATTCGTTATTGTGAGTTATCCATAAAAGAATACCCGCAATATACTATGCTTGCACTGGAATCTACGTACTTGTCTCGATCTTCTTGGCATCAATAAAAGACAACGATTGTTATTGTGAGTTATTCTTAAGAGATAAACATATGCTGTCGCGTACTTTTTTGTAGAGCTTTTTGAGATATTCAATTCTGTGTACATTAATTTTGTGTATTTGTTATAATTTAGGCAGCGTAAACCATTTAAGTGACCAAAGAGCTACTTTTTTCACGTTTTCCACTACAAAGGGCGATTTTAAGGGTGTAGGAGTTGAGTATCACAACTCTCTTATAGCCTATGTTGATCCCGGGAATCTCCTGAACACTTTTCAAAAGTCCCATTACAATCGGATCAACGGTATGGCCGTGCATAAAGTACAAACAAACAAACATTCATTTTTATATATTAGATAATATCAGATGTCCATATTATTCGTTTTTTAAACATCTTAATGATGGACAAATTATATTTCTTCTTCTTCTTCTTCTTCTTCTTCCTTCCAAGTATTAGGCCAAGGCCTGTTACGATCCTATAGAAAATTTTCCCTCCAGCGTTTGAGGGAAATTCTCGTATAAGACTTGAAAGCATAATAATAGTCCCTTCGATTGGTTGCTGGCCAAAGGAAGGCAAGACCAATGATGGGGCTGCCATCTTATAGCCTCTGGTCAGGCTTTTCTGGAGAAGAAAAGAAAATAAAGGAAAGAAGAAATGGAAGAAAGGAAAGACTCCCTAGCCCTCGGATGCCCTAATAGCGTCGGCGTCAAAAAAACAAGAGTTAACCAAGAGAGGTTAGATAGTAAAGTTAAAAGAGTGCGAAACACAAGTAAGTGGAAGAAATGTTTTGCACAGCTTGGGCACCTTGTGGTCGCCATCCACATATCCCCTAGATGAGGACCCCTGAGGTTGAAAAGAAAAATATACGCCTAGACTGGGGTTTAAACCCAGGACCTTTGACTCTCTATGCCAATGTTCTATCTTAACTATGTATTATAGAAAAGATAGAACATTGACGTAGAAAGTCAAAGGTCCTGGGTTCAAACCATAGTCTAGGCGATGTTTTTCTTTTCAAATATAATATCAGATGTTTTGGTCGATTATATTTATTCCTTAGTGTTGTTATATTAGACCATCTCTCCGTAAATGTCTTTAAATTGCCTCGAGCTCAGTTTCGCTTTAATTCTATCGATGACAACTAAAGCTTAACGAGTAAAGGAACTCAAGGAAATGGACAAAGGTCAGAGGAAGAGAAAAAAAAATCGTATACGTTAGTGAGTTATTACTCCAGCTTTCTAACCTCATCCCTCCCAGAAGAGGCATCGACATGAGGTTCTCGAACGAAAGACCGCCTCATCCCAGATTCCCCGTCCCTCTAACTCCAAAGCCCCCAGCATGCTATCAAACTATCGATAGCTATCGAATACCAATGCTTTTACTCTGGGTCAATGTATGTGTTTATACGGGGCAGTGGGAGGGAAAGAGTTACTGCAAGTTAGGGCGAAGTATACGAGGGTTAGGGGTATAATAAAATTGCTCTACCCTTTGCATATGGATTGGATATCCGATATTGTCTCTCCCGTCATTTCGATGTTTGCAGACAATGTGGAATGGAGGGAGAGACCCGGGATTTCGACGGAGAAGCCATAAAAACTTTTATTCTTGATCAAATGGCCGTAAAACGAATCAGATGAACGAGCGCATTTGAAACATAAATATGTATTGCGCAGAAACCAACCCACCGATGGAATGTTAAAAGCAAAGTTATCCTTTTCATTTTTACATACTTTATTGCATCGTATGGAGATTTCTCTGTACTCATTTTCCCTCTGGACTCGAATAAATATATCTAGGGAAAGATAAGCAGTGGTATATTTAAACATACAACGTTATTGGAATATCGTCGGTATCTGAATACATCTATCGTATATGTGACACATGGGTAAATTTTAAGCTGAAATAAGGCTGCCTCTTTTGATTCTCATATAATTTATTTTGTTCATCTTACACAGACATGTCAATTTATAATAATAATAATAATAATAATAATAATAATAATAATAATAATAATAATAATAATAATAATAATAATAATAATAGCTTTATTTTACCTGGCAGAGTTAAGGCCTTAAGGCCTTGTCTACCACTCAACCAGGTTTAAAAAAAATACAAACAAAAAAATTGTCTTAAATCTAAATTACAATATATATATATATATATAAAAGATTACAAGTTTTGAATACAATACAATTAATATTTATAATGTATTTTGATTTACTCTAAATTTAACGAATTAAATATATAATATGTACAATATATATAAAAAAACAGGAAAAGATTAATGACATAGTATAAAATTAAATAAATAGAGAAAAATTAATTATTAGACAACAGGTAACTGTATAAGCGTGACTTAAAGGTACCAAGTGTGCGTAAAGTACACTGAGATTGATTATATAACAAAATGCACGATATACTTCCGAATAAAACTATATTTTATAACTGAAATAATAAAAAAATGTACGTACACAGAATATAAAGAAATTATAATTTCAGATACAAATGAATAACGAAAATAAAAACAATAGAATACTAACAAATCTGTCATTTTAATCTATAATATTTATTTAGCCTGGTGGAGTTAAAACTATATGCTCTTCTATTCCATTCAGCCAGAAAAATAACAATAGCAATAATATACAATTAGACTTAGAATTGTTTGTGCACACTTTTTTTTTGTATGAAACATTAGAACTGTCTGAAAGAAACCAATAAGTGAGATGCCTGCAATTTATTTTATTATATATATATATATATATATATATATATATATATATATATATCCTTCTGACCGTTTTGCCACAATATATCTATATAATCCCCTTCCTCTTATCTGATCTTTTTTGTGTTACTTTTTTCTAAATAGGCCTACGTTTATATAGTGGAATCTGTCATTTATTTAGCATTAATGTGTCCAATATATATAATTATTATTTATCATAAGTAATGCCACGAGTCATTTCCAATATATAGAATTTGGAAATCAAGAGTGACATTTATTAGGACTATTTAACGAATAAAATTAAGCTGTTTACTCACAAATCATTATTTAATATAGTTTTTTTTAATATTTATGTATTTAATGTAAACGGCGATGTTTGAAAACAAATGACAAACGTTATGTTTCACTTGTTCATCACTGCAACAAGATCGTATTATTTATTGCCAAAGGATCGCAATATTGTAAGAATGCACCCTGGTGGAGAAAAGATGAAATACCTCGGACTGTATATTAATTAATTTCCGATGTTCTATGATGTAAATGTGTCAATTATATTTTTCTGAAATTTTATTTCCTGGAAAAATACGTTTAAGTAAGTGAAAACAGTGGTTGATTTTTTGTGGTATAATCAATTGCTACAAATGTTTTATATTATCTCCCTCAACCACGATCTGCTTTCATTCGTGCACTATATATACAATCTGGTAGCCACATGTGATCACTGCAAAATTATGCTATGACCTATTCAGAATGTTAAAAAGAAGGAGCTTGATTTTACAGTGATAAAATTAAACTGATAAAATCGAAGTGAAAAAATACTGTGATTGGTTGTAAATTAAAAATAATTGAAATGTGATTGGTCATCGACTCACATTTGGGGCATGAATTAAATAGTCAATATTAAATTTACTTCTCGACAGTTTGCCATGAATATGAAAACAATGAACCTGTCTTATTTCAGTAAACATAGGGCTGAACAAAATTAAAATACAAGATACCCTGTAACAATTAAACATGTTTTAATTTACAGTAATTATTAGTCGTTAATTTAGATATTTTAATTGTTATCAATGGGGTTTATTTAGACTGAAATTTAAATACAAAGAAATCAAAGTTCATTGATATTTTTTTTCTCAGTTCACTTACGGGTACGAAACGGGGTTCACGACTAATCTATTTCGTACAAATTAATACTCAAGATTTCTACACCCTGAAAAACTGAATCTACCGCTGCCGGTTTATGAACCCGCGAAACTTTGAACCAGACGTGCGTGTGCTAACCACTAATCCATCGGGACCCATATACTTTTTATGGGTTTATCGAGAATGTTAAGGAAACATTTAAAGACATTGGATTAAATAAAAACGAAGTACATTTATAATCAACTTAAAATAAGTTAAAATATTACGTAATTGTTCTAATATCAAACGCTATATAATGAATAAGCGACGTAATTAATTTACTCCTTTGAACTATAATCTTATTAAATCAATTGTATAGTTTTGTGATATAATAGTCGATAGTTACCAACGACACTAGAAGGCCGCTGATGTCAAAAGCGTCTCAAAACAACAACAGTTAGTAGCACATACCCTTCTTCTGATGATGGTAGCTATTTTCCGAAAGACCAACGGTTCTTAAAATGTTTTTAAAAATTGACCTAGTTTAGGACGACGGCACCTGCCATGTCTCTAATTTAATATTTTACTTTGTGACGTAATACATGTTACTTCAGCTAAATTATTATTATTATTATTATTATTATTATTATTATTATTATTATTATTATTTTATTTAAGAATATTCCACAGTACAGTGTTTCTACTTCAACCCAAACGGATGTGTCGCCAGAGGTTCTTGTCTAAAGCATCTTCTTCTCTCGAATCTCTAGCTTCCATACTTCTCTTCACTCCATCCATCCATCGTTCTCTATGGCCTGCCTCTTCCACCTCTTCCATTAGCTTTCCAATTCAGGATCTTCTTTGGTATTCACTCTTCTTCCATTCTTATGAGGTGCCCATACAATTTCAAACGTTTTTCTTCTATTTTTCCTTATGTGTTCTAAATTACACTGTGCAACAAAAAATAAACTGTTTTTGTCTCAGAAAGAAAAATGTGTGATTCTGACAGTATGATTTCTCCTGAATTCAAATATGATATCGGTTTTTCTCCATCACGCAAGGTGTCCGAGAGACAGGAATTTATAATTTCAAACACTTTAATATTTTCTACATTCGTAACTACATAATATTCGAACATTCGGACTCACATAGAAAGTAAGATATTACGATTTTATGCTATATTTCGCCTGTGGAGCATCCCTCTTGATGGTCCAACAATAATTGGCCAGCATACTACGATTATATTTGCCTTGATATCTCTTTTCCATAGCTGAAATCTCCTGAGTTAGTTCATTTGTTTATATATTACAAAGGAAAAATGGACAAAAAAACGTTTATTATAAAAATAATTATTTAAATCCATTAATTGAAATTGAAATAAAAACTGTGGGTGATGAAGAAATTTCGAATACATATTTGAAAACACGATAAAAAACTGCATAACCATTGGTACTCATGAGACAAAAATCACGTTGACCAGTGTTATTAAATGTTATAATATTTACCTCAAATAAGAAAGTAATTCCACTAAAGCCCTAAGGGGGCTCTTGGTATTTTTGGAAATTATGATTCCCAAATTTTTAGATACTCAGCTTAAAATGTCAGTTGGGTTGTCAGCCCTGCCTTTACCCCCAGAATATACGGCTGGTACTAATTGCCGTTACAGACTGAGTTGACCCTAGAAACCATAGCGCGTCGTCAGAAAGTTTAATCCAATTTAAAAATCTCGACTCCATCGGGACTCAAACTCTGACATTTCAGCTAATAATGTATTGCCTTAACCAGTTACAGTATGACGTGACATGTTCCTCAATTAAATAAAAAAATCTGGGTTTCAATTTTGATCATCTCATACCGCTACAAATATCCATCCATTCATAGTAATTCTGCCCGAGGGCTGGTCCTTCATTGCAATCATAGCATTTTCATGCTATGCTTTGCAGCTTTACTAGGGAATTATAGGTGTGGTAGCTCCCCGTTGCTTTCCACACCGGTGAAGGATGATGATGATAGCCGAATGATTTTCGGGGACTGTTGGGCCCTACGTTTCCTGACATCTGTCTTACAGGTGAGGAAAAACCCCGAAAAAACCTCACCCAGGAGCATGTCCCGACCGGGAAGCGAACCCAGGCCCGCTGCGTGACAAAGCAGCACGCTACCTCGAGACCACAGCGGTGGACTCTACAGATATATAAACTTTAAAAAAATCCCGCGCCGTAGCCGAGCGGTTAAGGTAGGAAGCCTTGGCGCAGAGCTACGGGACTTGCGCTGATTCGAGTCTCCATGGGGGAATACATTTTCTCATGGTATTTCGGTCAGTATGGGACCGGTGCCCACCCAGCATCGTGAGGCAATTGGCTAGCTACAATAAGTAGCGGTTCCAGGTTGAGGAACCAGCTATAACGGCTGGGGGACTCGACATGCTAACCACATGTCACCCCTACACTGGCTGTTGATCATCTACCTCTGTGATTGACACATGTGGATGTGAAGGGCCAGCAGCCGGCTGGTAAAAGGGCAACCGCTGAAAAGTGGAAAGACCCTCAATCGGAATCGGAAAAAAAAATCTAAGCGACAGGCCTAGAAGGCTCTTGGCCTATCAGTCGGCTACTGGTCTCACATCCACATGTGTCAATCACAGAGATAGACGATCATCGAGCCAATGTAGGGGTGACATGGGGTCAGAATGTCAGATCTCCAGCCGTTATAGCTGGTTTTCTCAACCTGGAGCCGTTATTTATTGTAGCTAATCAAATGCCTCATGATGCTGCGTGGGCATCAGTCTCATACTCTCCGAAATTCCATGAGAAAACTTCTTCCCCATGGAGACCCGAACCAGCGCAAGCCCCATAGCTGTGCACCAAGGCATATTGCCTTAAGCACTCGGCTATGTGCTGGACTATATATAAACTTGCTTGCATTTAATAACGTAAGTTCTAGATTTCATCACGAATTATGTGTGAATGGCAAAAACATTTAATTCCAGCTCCTCCAAACAGGTCATGGTTTATAAAAAGCACGTGAGCAAGAGTAAGTTACAATCATTAACATAGTCAAATGGAAGATTTACTGCATTTACATTGGGATAAGAAATTCACAGTGAATGGAAGAAAAGAATTCACATAATGCTGGAACAGTTGGCACAAATTCAAAATATGATGGAACATTCATACTCTTTCTAACGGTTCTTTCCTCAAAAGAAAGAAAACCATTTTTCACTTGTGACATATATAAAGACGATTTTTCCTCATCTTCGTTACCTTAGGAATCTTAAAGGGAATCTAGTGATAAAATTACATGAAATTTTGTTTAAAAATTAAATACGAGCCTATATTGATATAAATAATACATAAAAATAGTTATGCTATATAATATTACAAACAAATGGCATATAAATCATCATCATCATCCATGCAAGTATTAGGCCGTGTGGCCGGTTACGGTCTCAAAGAGGAATTTTCAATCCAGCGCTTTTTTGAACGTCCCAGCGATCTTTTGCCTTGGGGGCAGTAGCGAAGTATGGATTTTGGAATTCTATGAGATGGCATTCGTTCAAGATGGGCTTTCTATTTATTCTGGTAGTTTTGATTATGGTGGAGAATGGGTTCTACATTCAACTCTTCCATAATTTCCTCATTTCGTTTATGGTTCCACTTCGTATAGCCTGCTGTACGGCGCATAAATCGCATCTCATTTGCTGTTATTCGGCTTCCATCTCTTCTTCGTATTGCCCATGCTTCACTACCATATCTTAATACTGGTCTTGCGAGAACCTTATAAAGCCGTAATCTTGTGTTCTTCTATACTAAATATGGTTTCATTATACTGTTAATTATCCCCGTTGTTTTTGTAAAATTTGTGATTTTCTTTGATATATCAGTTGAAATGTTAAATTATAACTCAAATAATTAAATTCGTTTACTCTTTCTAAAATTTCATCATCCAAAACAATTTTGCTAGGTATAGGGTATTTCCCACAAAAGGCCATCACTTTAGTTTTCTTTGTATTGATTTCCATATTGTACCTTTTTGCAATTATATTAAAATTGTGTATAGAATACTGGCATATAAATATTTTACAAAATTCCTGTATCTTTGACCTAAAGCAGTAGTTCTAAAAATACATGTAAATATAAACAGTCTTCAGAAGTTCTCATATTGCTCGAAACAACATAATTCAAATTAACAATATATCGTTAAACGTGAGATTATTCTCAGAAATAAACATATTGTAGAAGTGTGATGGGTAGGTAAGTGGTAAATTTTCACCCCTGCACATACACACTAGGGTCTACAATATTTCAGATTCACACAGTGAAAGTTTCTGAAAATTGTAGCATGGCGCTTCACGTTAATTTGAATTATGGTATTAGCTTGCCCTCATATTACTCATAATCTCAGTTGGTGTTAATACGTCAGTCGTGCGGCTGGGGCTTGTTGGACTCCAATGTCTTTTATGTCCCCAATAATGTTGTACGGTAATAGACCTACTCAAAATTTGAAAAAAAAAATATTCTCATAACATGTATCTGTTGTCATAATTTGAATTAATAAGGCTTACAACTGAATGGTATTAATAAGCTGTTAGTTTATGCTGATGATGTAGTACTACTGGCCGATAGCGAGGAGATACTAAAGGCCAACACGCACACACTATTGAGTAACACTAAGAAATTAGGACTGGAAGTAAATATCAGTAAAACTAAATATATGGTCACACGTAGAAATACATTATATAATGGAAATGGACAGCTAATGACAAATGAGGGAAATTTTGAGGAATTGTCTGAATTCAAATACCTAGGAACAATAATCACAAATAGGAATGAGATACACAAAGAAATTAAACATAGGCTCAATTCTGGAAATGCATGCTATTATGCATTGCAGAGACTTTTGATGTCCCAACTCCTTTCAAAAAACGTTAAGCTGAAAATATATAAAACTATTATTCTACCAGTTATATTATATGGGTGCGAAACATGGACTCTTACTTTAAGGGAGGAAATGAGATTACGAGTATTTGAGAATAAAGTTCTTAGGAAAATTTTTGGACCAAAGAGAGATGAACAGGTGACAGGTGAATGGAGAAGACTACATAACAATGAACTACATGGTCTTTATAGGAAGCCAGATATAATAAGAACAGTTAAGTCCCGTAGACTGCGATGGGCAGGACATGTTGCGCGTATGGGGAATGAAATACGTGCATGGAAACTTCTTGTAGGAAAGCCAGAAGGAAAACGCCCAGTTGGTAGACCAAGAATGAGGTGGGAGAACAACATTAACTATGATTTGAGGGAAGTAGATTATACAGGGAATGATTGGAAAACATTAGCTCAGGATAGGGATGTATGGAGAGCTTATGTCCGTGCGGCCATGAACCTACGGGTTCGATAGTGCCAGTGAGTAAGTAAGTAAGTAAGTAAGAATATTATCATTCAATTTGAATTGTGTAATGTGTTTTCTATTCTGTTTAACACTCTAGAAAGAGCATACTTTAAAAAAAAACAATTTATAATGTTTTAATAATTTTTTCTCATGTATTTCCAAGACAAACCATATTCATAGTTTGCTTCATTTTTTATTAATGAGCACGAACGTCCAGTTTAAAAAATTCCATATAACATCAAAATTTGGCTTCACACACCCCAAATCCCTTATCGTCCGACTCTCCTCTATAATACCTGAAATTGTGTCGGTGTTATTCATTAACACCCTGTATATGATTTAGAGATTATATTGAACACAGGGTACAGTTTTAAAAATGTTGTGAATACATTGTGGTGTCTATTTTATTTAAAGTTTGAGGTTTGCATCATCTCTCACACAGTATTGTGATATTAGATCAAATGTACTAATACAAATTAATTCATATTACTACAGAACTTTGAAAATTAACATGTATTCAATGAATATGTTCTGATGATCGACTTAAAATACTTGAGGGAATAACTTAGTAGGCCTACTTAGTGTCTGCAAATAGGCGGCCGTGCTAATTATCAGAACACGCGTACATAAGCATATTCCACGAAAGAGCTGTTGGAATTAACACTGTACAGAAGGTTTTTGTCCCTTAGGATTGCGAGTAGGAGAATTCTCTATTGTTATGCTTCATTACCACTGCAATATTTGGCATTTCCCAGAGCTAGTCTTTAGTTACAACACTACATTTTCGATAATAATGGATTATTTCCATAACCGCCTGTCTACACAATAATACCATACTTTACCACGATATACTAGTAATAATATTATTAATACAGGCTTATACAATATTAAATAATAATAATAATAATAATAATAATAATAATAATACAATAATAATTAACAGTGTCTACAAAGTAAAATTTTATTGGAAGCAAACATTTCAAATATAAAAATGCACATTTCTTCAGCCAGTCATATATATATATATATGATATGAAAAGAAAAAAGAATGCTTGAGTCGGGATTTGAACTCGAGTCTCCTTTAGCGCTTTAACCAACTGAGTTACCCAAGAATTCCAAGACAAACATACAATTTTCTTATACATGAGAATTGAGAATACATGAATTGAGAATACTACATGTATAAGAAAATTGTATGTTTGTCTTGGAATTCTTGGGTAGCTCAGTTGGTTAGAGCGCTAAAGGTACAGACTTTAGAGACTCGAGTTCAAATCCCGACTCAAGCATTCTTTTTTCTTTTCATATCATATTTGCCTTCATTGCCAAATGTCAAAAATATATTTATAATATCTACCTATATATATATATATATATAGTAATTCTGCCCGAGGGCAGGTCTTTCACTGCAATCATAGAATTTTCATGCTATGCTTTGCAACTTTACTAGGGAATTATAGGTGTAGTGGCTTCCCGTTGTTTTCCACACCGGTGAAGGATGGTGATGATAATGATAAGAATGATGATGGCCGGATGATTTTTGGGACCTTTGAGCCCTAAGCTTCCTGACATTTGTCTTACAGGTGAGGAAAAACCCCAAAAAACCTCACCCAGGAGCCTGCCCCGACCGGGGATCGAACCCGGGCCCACTGCGTGACACTCTACCTCGAGACCACAGCGGTGGACATTATATATATACGCATGTTTGTCACTGAACTTCTCCTAAACGACCAGACCGATTTTGATTACATTTTGTGTGTCTTATTTGGTCCCTTGATCGTTAGATTCACAATTGTACCCTCTAAAACCATTAGGTGTAGGAGTTCACTTGAAATGAAAATTTAAAAATCGCTCTAGTGGTCACAATTTGCAATGTTTCACAACGAAACTCAGAATATCCTATTAAAATAAACCCAGGTTAGTATTGTCAAAAATTGAACGAAATCCGACAATTAGAAGTGGATGTTTACCTGAAATCTAAAATAAAAGCCTTCTATACTATCTGACCGATTTTGATAATTTTTTTGTGTGTGTTTGAGTGGGTCCCTGGATAGTTTAGATTCTTAATTTAATCCTCTAAAACTATTAAATGTAGGAGTTCACCTTTAGTGAAAATTTAAAAATCGCTCTAGCTGTCACAATTTTCGATTTTTCACAACGAAACTCAGTATATCCCATTAAAATAAACCGAGGTAAGTATTATCAAAAAATGAGCGAAATGCGACAATTTGAAGTAGAGGTTTAACTGAAATCCGAAATTAAAAACTGACTAGTAACCGCCATGTTTGGTTCGCATCAGCGTATACCATACAATTTAATTAACCTTTAATATTGCATTTATTTAAGCGGTGCAACTCACGCCGGGTATTAGCTAGTTAGACGATAAATATAAGTTAATTTATAAATCTCACGAAACACTTTCATTCATTCAAAATATCTCTAAAACATAAGTCTACATAAAAGACAATAAATATAAAGTGTGGTTGCTTAATGGAAATTCGAGAATGTTAGATAAGTGTTACGTAATAATAAAAATAATTGTTACATCTTCAAGTGAATTTTACTACCACCACTCGATTCTTTACTTCCAATAATTTATAATTATTATTTTCCTAGGTCTTTGAATTCAACCACTTCTTCGAAATTTCCCTTGTTTGTCATTAACTTTCGGATTTCATTACATGATGTATTTCTATGTGTGAGCATGTTTAATTTAATTTATTTTAACTTACATTTTCCTAAATACTATATTCTCAAATACTCGTACTCCTTTCTCCTACCTTGAAGTAAGAGTCCATGTTTCGTATCCATATAACCTAATTGGAATAATAACTGTTTAATACATTTTTAGTTTAAGGGGATCCGGAACGTCCTATACTTATAATGTTAAATGTAAGGGACATTTTCTCCTGAACTATTAATCCTATCAAGTTCAAATGTTTACAGTGGAAACGTTCATATATTTAGAGTCTTCTATCATAAGGATTTATATAGATATACATTTATATCAAAAATATTTTTTTTCTTTACAAATATTTTCTTTCAGTTTTTACACTGTATTTTGCAACCTAAATTATTTAATTACTGAGTTATCACAACATCAATATGATAAAACTTGTATATGAGCGCTATATTGAAGCCCTGAAAATTTCAGGTCTCTAGCTTTAATAGTTTAGAAGAAAATGTTCTTTATATATTGAACAAATTAATGCTAACTATGGGAGAGAGTTGACGGCTCACGCCCACATTTTAAAGGGACGGGGAATATTTAAAACAACTAATAAACACACTTAGAAACAAGATACAGGCAAGATAATTATACCATATTAAAGAGGAATCTTTCTAGTATTTTAATTGATAAAAAATGAAAATTCATTTTTCATCACATCTGGCCTTCCGGGTCCCCTTACGTTTTTTTAGAGAAGTTGGGTTGACTAGAACATGGTGTCACTATTTTGAACATTTCTAGCACAGAGTAGTCCGGCTTTGTATAATTACAGTATAGTACTTGTAGTAGAAAAAACTACACTGTTCAATGTTAACAAAACTCTGCCTTTAGTCTGTTCATACGAATGAAATTGATAGAGAACCGAAAAGTAACATTACTGCTAGAAGTACGAGGAACTGTTTATAATATGAGAAACTATCGATCGGCTGCTCCGAAATTTACAGCTAGTGAACTCTAATAGCGGACAGTAGAGACAAAGGATAAGTAAAAAATTTACTTGTTAGAATAATAAGAAAAATAACCTCCTTCTTCTTCCTCTACGCATGAAAGCTGGCAGCTTGTTGCGTGTTCATTCACTTCAGGTCCGGGAGGTATGATGACGTCCTTCCAACGTAGTTGTGGTCTTCCTAATGGCCTTTTCTGCTGAGGTGTCCAGTCACGTACTTTCTTCCCTAATCTACTGTTCTCTATTCTATCTATGTGATCGTTCCAATTTAGTCTTCTACAATTTATGCACAGGTTTATAGGTTCAATTTCACATTCTTCTCTAATAACAGAGCAGCGAATTTTCTCTCTCAGCGATATTCCGTAAAACTTTCGTTTCGGTTGTTTCATTAATTTGTTTTGTTTTTTTAGTTTCTATTCGGCATTCGCAACCATATGTTAAATCTGGTCTGATGACAGATTTGTAAATTCTTACTTTTGTATCTCTTTATTTTTTTATCTTTCCAAAGAGTAAGAAAAATAATATTTTTTTTTTATGAAATTGGATGTAACGACTGTGAGAGGAAATATGCTGGAGATACAAGAAGGTCTATTTTAACTAGATTCAACGAACATATTGCACACTTCAGATTCAATAGAATTTAAAATATGAATTTGCTCTACATATTTCTGATTACGGTCTTGTTATCGATAAAAGTAACCTTAGCCTGGTTCGTTCGGTCGTTAATTTAAAATCCCTTGACGTCCTCGAAAGTTTAGAAACCTATAAAAATGAGGACAAAATTATGAATAAAGATAAGGGGCCTACTCCTTATATAGCCCTCTTTCCTTTAATTGAAAGAAAAAAGGCTTAGTTTTATTATGTCATGCAGTTTACATGTAATTAACTATGCCGTGTAACGTAATTGGAATCTGTTCATTCATTTACCATGTTTGTCTTTAATCAATATTTAGTCTTGAAATGACAGCTTCGCTGTTGAAACATGTTGACGACGTTAATTTTTAATTAGTGAAATGGGAAAATACATTGACTACATGTTTTACAATTTTATCGCCAAGACGATCATTAGTTTCTTATATAAAATAAAAATAATGATGCTTATTAATCAAACCGATAGAGCAATAATTTTAGTGGAAATTTATTTCTCTTGTATCGCGAATAAAAATGGCCGTAATGAGTTCTTGAAAGATATTAGATACAGTATGACACTTGTAATTTATCGTTATTTTACTTAATATCTAAATCATGTGTGTCCACCGCTGTGGTCTCGAGGTAGCGTGCTGCCTTGTCACACAGCGTGCCCGGTTCGATCCCCGGTCGGGGCAGTTTTTCTGGGTGAGGTTTTTATCGGGGTTTTTCCTCAACTGTAAGACAAATGTCAGGAAAACTTTAAGGCCCAAACGGTCCCCGAAATCATATGGCCATCATCTTCATCATCATCCTTATCATTATCATCATCACCATCATCCTTCACAGGTGTGGAAAGCAACGGGAAGCTACCACACCTAAACAATTCCCTAGTAAAGCTGCAAGCATAGCATGAAAATGCTATGATTGCAGTGAAGGACCTGCCTTCGGGCAGAATTACTATGGATGGATGGATGGATCTAAATCATAAGCAGTGAAGCCCAGTAAGCAAGAATATTACTCCTACTAGCTAATAAGTAATACTGTCTGGTACGTCCGCTTGATATTGGAGATTCCACCTCTATTTCAGTTTATCAAAAGTAAATGCTCTGAGATTTTTTGTAAGGTAGTTGAGGAAAAGAGTTTTTTTCCCTAAGATGTAGGGATCTGTATGGAACGTGATACGAGTAGCAATACATCCATATAGCAATTTTACACATACCAGGTGTTTTACAGTTCTGAAGGCTACTCGTGTATTCGTCCACCAATCATAATTTGCTTACTCTTCAAGCCCATCTCGCAGGTACAACTATTAGTCGCTCTACTGTAAATAAAATCCTATTATCACATTCAAAATTAAGGGAGGTGATGGCTGAAATTTTCGGAATTTTCGGTCAAATTTAGTATTTTTTTGTTTTTTGTATTAAAAAAATACTATGTACATTAAAGTATAAGTTGGCGAAGTTTCAGTGTCCTATGGCGCTTGTAAGTCTCCCTAACGACTGTAGGAGGGCATGTATGCTACTTTTCAATTTAACTGCAAACTTTCAAATTGGCTTTTCTACACTTTTATTTTCATTGCATTTCAATACATTCAAATCAAAATAGCATTGGCAAATGAAATGATAGAAGCACGACATTTTCACTGAATGTCCCACACACTATGTCTAACAATTCTGCGCATGGATTTTGAAACAATGTTGATAGTTTTTTAATAAAAAATAAAATGTTAGTAGTAATTTAAAACAAATGTTCATATGCAGAGGATGTATATATTTTTTTCTTCCTTTATTACAATGATATAGAAAAGTTGATGCATAGTGTAGTTCTAAATACGTCATCGGTCGTGTAGAAAAACATTCAAAAATTTTATTAAAAAAATTATGGGGCTAATTAAAAATTTTAATATGCAAATTTTTAAATGGATTTTCTTCAATAACTCGAAAACGTTTAAGCCTAGAAGGATGCAACGTCAGTATAATATTACCCATAATGACATGAATGTGTGTGCAACAAATCAAGAATGTAGCTTAAAAATGTAGAAAATAGAAATTTCACCAATCACCCAACTTAAAAAAAAACATAACTTAAAAAGTAGCTCATTCTTATTTTAATACAATATTTCCATCTCAAGTTGTGTTCCTTTAATTCATATACAATCAGATTTTTCTTACATTTTGGTACATGGGTATAATGGACAAAAATTCTATAAATATGCTGTTACAGAATAAACACGTAATTAAACATTAAGAGGGGGAATGGTATGACATTTTACAGACAGATTACATTCATTATTCTGAGAAGTTCACTACATTTAATCTAGTTTGATCGGGAATATATTTTTTGCGCGATAGTGCGTTTTGTTGTACTTCCAGCAATGGCGACCATGATTGAGAGTTCAACTTCCTACATTTTGGGATTGCCAACCTAAATAATTATACTGTAATATTACATTTACACCCAAGTGCGGGAAGTAAAACCACTGCCCTGTATGTATACTATATAATAATAATAATAATAATAATAATAATAATAATAATAATAATAATAATACTTTATTTATTCTGGCAGAGTTAAGGCCATAAGGCCCTCTCCTCCACTCAACCAGCACAAATACAAATAAATATTTGACAAATATAGATATACACTAAACTAATTATAAACAGTTAAAGATACAATAAATGTAGCAATGTAAATGTCATGTACAAACAACATTTTATAGGGTAATAACAATAATGATACGATAATAATAATATAAATATGATTACATTATACGGGAAACACCAATTAATATATATATATATATATATATATATATATATATATATATATATCTTACACTGCATAATAATGATGTCGAGTTTAGATCAAATATAAATTTAGATTTCTTTTGAAAGATGCCAATGTCCGGCAGCCCCTTATTTCTTGTGGTAGGGAATTCCAGTTGCGAGAAGTGGAGATGGTATATGACATGGAGTGATGTGATGTCCTATGTTGCGGTATATTAAGTAAGATACTATGTTGTGATCTTGTGTTTAAGTTATGGTTTGAGGATAGATACTGGAAACGGGATGATAAATAATTGGCAATCGAGGTATGTAGGATCTTAAATAGGAGAATTAGACAGTGCGATTTTATATACAATGTACATACAAAAAATATCCAAAAGGTAGTGTTAATATACTTTATACGAAACAAATCATTGCATTTTAAACGAACTGAACTTTATTTGAAAGAATATAAAGCAATAAATACGTACTTGCGGCCATTTTATCAATAATAACGATCTCATGGCCTCCTGTACTTTCAACTAATAAACATTGCCCACACTGTTAACATTACTCAATTGTTCATAACGAACGCACACACTTGGAACAAAGATATTATTTTATTACTATTTATTAACAGAAAGAGCTCAAGCAGGAGTAGAAATATTAGTAAGCGCAAGATTAAGGAAAACAATAACTGCATATGAATGGATAAATCAGAGAATAGTGAAAATAAGATGCAAAATACCAAAAGGAAATCTTACTGTAATAGGAATCTACGCACCAGAGGAAGGCAGAAAAAAAGAAACAACAAAATTTTACCAACAACTACAAAAGATAATAAACCAAACAAACAAAAAAGATTACTTAATCATAGCAGGCGATGCAAATGCACGTATAGGGAAAACACCAATTACATATGTAACGGGAAACAATGGAGAAGAAACGCTAAATTACAATGGGAAAACGTTATTAAATTTCGCATGCTTTAACCAATTGAGAATAACGAACAATTACTTCAGACATAAGGAAATACATAAATATGCGAGAAGTAAGAGAGGATCATGCTCTATAATAGATTACATTATGGTTAATCAAAAAAATGAAAAATCTAGTCAGAGACACAAGAGTTTTCAAAGGAAGCGATATCCATAGTGACCATTACCTATAATTATTTGATTAAATAGTAAATATTCAATTTTTATCATTTTAATTGACCTGACGAGATATTTTTATCATACGTAATGCCACGAGTGATTTCCAAATTATCGATAAATTCACGACTCACGAAGTGAGTCGTGAATTTATCTAGATAATTTGGAAATCAAGAGTGGCATTTGTTAGGACTATTTAACGAATAAAATGAAACTGTTTACTCGCAAATCATTATTTAACTATAGTTATTTTAAAATATTTATATATTTGATGTAAATGGCAATGTTTGAAAACAAATGAGAAACGATTGGTACGCTTCATTTCCTTCCTTTGTTCATCACTGAAACCAGATCATATTATTATTTATTGCCAAAGGATCGCGATATTGTAAGAATGCACCCTAGTGGAGAAATTTATAACCAACGTTATATGTATTAATTTGATGTCCTATGATGTACATATGTCAATTATATTTTTCTGCAACGTCATTTCCTGAAACATAATTCGTTTGAGAAAGTGCAAACAGTGTTTTTTTTTTTTTGTGGTGTAATCAATTGTTACAAATGTTTTTTATATTATCTATCGCATGCGTTTTCTGCTGACATCCATGCACTATACATACAATCTGGTAGCCGTATTTCTAGAAGAGTCTGTCACTGCAAAATAATGCTATGACCTATTCAGAATGTTAAAAAGGAGGTGCTTTCTTTATTATGATAAACTTTAGTTGGTAAATTCTAGGCGAAACACGACTGTGATTGGTTGTACATAAAAATCATTGAAATGTGATTGGTCATTGATTCCCATTTGGGGCATGAGTTAAATAGTCATAAGTAATGCCACGAGTGATTTCCAAATTATCGATAAATTCACTCACGAAGTGAGGAGTGAATTTATCTAGAGAATTTGGAAATCAAGAGTGGCATTTGTTAGGACTATTTAACGAATAAAATTAAGCTGTTTACTTACAAATCATTATTTAACTATAGTTATTTTAAAATATTTATATATTTAATGTAAACGGCGATGTTTGAAAACAAATGAGAAACGATAGGTGCGCTTCATCTGCTTCCTTTGTTTATCACTGCAACCTGATCATATTATTTATTGCCAAAGGAACGCAATATTGTAAGAATGCTCTCTAGTGGAGAAAAAATAAAACACATCAAACTGTATATTAATACATTTCTGATCGTTTCTGATGTAAATATGACAATTATATTTTTCTGGATTATTACCTGGGGAAAAAAATACATTTAAGAAAGTGCAAACAGTGGTTTCTTTTTTTGGTGGTATGATCAATTGCTACAAATGTTTTTATATATGTGTTGACATTCATGCACTATATATACAATATGGTAGCCGTATTTCTCACAGGCTCAATCACTGCAATATAATGGCCAGACCTGTTCAGAATATTAAAAAGGATTCTTTAATATGGTAATTATAACACTGATAAATATTTCGTGAAACACGACTCTGATTGGTTGTAAAACAGAAATCATTGAAACGTGATTGGTCATTGACTCCCATTTGGGGCATGAGTTAAATAGTCATTATAATTATTTATATTATTTTTTTAGAAACTTTCATTAAGCAACGAAAATATTTTAGGTGTAGTAATTGTGTCGGCCAAGGTAACCTTGTGGTTATGTTCATTTACTTCTGAGAGTAGAGGGTTAGAACCCGGCCAGGGTAAATGGATTTTTAGGGTGGATAAATCCAAGTTACGAGTCCTCCGGGAAATATTTTAAGCCGTGATTCCCGAGTCTGAAGATGTTCAGGCTCGTAAAAGAACCGCAAGCCTGAATAAAAAAGGCCTCTGCGCAAAATTTAACCGACCTTCAACTATCCAAGTAATATCTTACTTGCCTATTAGATGCTTCATTGAAGCGATGTGCTAACTACGAGCCATTCGTTGACATCTACGTGTAAAAAAGCGTACCTACATTAGCTTGGTTAAGAAACTAACGGTATGTCCCAACGCGGGACGTATTTATAATTCTCAGAAGCTACCGTGTTACCGGTCTTTATGTAGGCTATATAATTCTTCTGTACGTGTGTTTGTCACTCTACTTCTCCTAAACGACTGGATCGATTTAAGATCCTACATACCTCGATTCCCAATTATTTATCATCCCGTTTCCAGTATCTATCCTCAAACCATAACTTAAACACAAGATCACAACATAGTCTCTTACTTAATATACCGCAACATAGGACATCACATCACTCCATGTCATATACCATCTCCACTTCTCGCAACTGGAATTCCCTACCACAAGAAATAAGGGGCTGCCGGACATTGGCATCTTTTAAAAGAAATCTAAATTTATATTTGCTCTAAACTCGACTTCATTATTATCCAGTGTAAGATATATATATTAATTGGTGTTTCCCGTATAATGTATCATATTTATATTATTATCATTATTATTATTATTATTATTATTATTATTATTATTATTATCGTATCATTATTGTTATTACCCTATAAAATGTTGTTTGTACATGACATTTACATCGCTACATTTATTGTATCTTTAACTGTTTATAATTAGTATAGTGTATATCTATATTTGTGGAATATTTATTTGTATTTGTGCTGGTTGAGTGGAAGAGAGGGCCTTATGGCCTTAACTCTGCCAGAATAAATAAAGTATTATTATTATTATTATTATTATTATTATTATTATTGTTATCATTATTATTATCGATTCTGATGAAATTTCTTGTGAGAGTTTTATTTCGTTCCTCAATGGTTTAGATTCACAATTTGACCCTAAAAAACCATCAGGTGTAGGAGTTCATGTGAAGTGAAATTTTATAAATCGCTCAAGCGGTCACATTTTTTATGTTTCACAACGAAACTCAGTATATCCTATGGAAATACGTCGATGTAGGTATTATCCAAAAATGAGTGAAATGCAACAATTAGAAGTGGAGGTTTACCTGAATCCCGAAATTAAAAACTGCCTAAATGACTGGTCCGATTTCGATGAACTTTTCTGTGTGTGTTTTAGTGGATCCTGGATGGTTCAGATTCATAATTAAAGTGTCTAAACCCATTAGGTGTAGGAGTTCACTTGAAGTGAAAATTTAAAAATCGCTCTAGCGGTCATAATTTTCGATGTTTCACAACGAAACTAAGTATATCCTATTAAAATAAACCTAGGTAGGTGATATCCAAATATGAGCGAAATGCAACAATTAGAAGTGGATGTTTACCTGAAATCCAAAATTAAAAACTGGCTAGTAACCTACATGTTTGTTTCGTCCCAGCATATATCATACAATTTAATTAAACTTTAATATATCATTTATTTAGGCGAAGCAGCGCACGCCGGGTATTAGCTGGTACATACATAAAAATTAATTAAACCGTGTTTAATATGTACAGCACCTCAATACTTGTTTTAATTTAGCATAAAGATGCAACATTTTCTCATGATTTGCATGTAAAAAATAAAAAAACTGCAGAATTAAAGTTTCATAAAGATATTCCAGGAACTTTTTTCTTTGTGAAGAAATGAGAGTGACAGGAATTCAGAATGCGGATTAGCTATTTTAATTTAACTGCTAACCGAGGAAATGACGGGAGCCAAGCCTTCATCTGAAATGTAAGAGAAAGTAATTTAATATTCGTTCCTGCTTTACCTTGCAGACATCATTTCACACGGATATTCCAGACCCGAGATTTTCAACGGTTAAGCTATTTCGTGTTCTTGTTCTCGCATTCTATATAATGTCCTACATTAAGGTAGCGTGTTCTATCATTTCCAGCCAATCTGATGATGCGTATTCAAGTTTCCCTACGATTTATATTTCTCAGCAATCACTTTAACAATCATCTACATATATATGTATATATCTGTTTGTCCTTTATGCGCTGACATACCGTTCATCCGATTGTGATTGGGATTTTTGCAAAATTTTCAGGAGTTTCTCGGGATGGATTTAGGTTATAAGAGAGTTGTAATATTCAATCCCTCTACTCTTAAATATCACCCTTCGTAGATAGAACGTATTTTTCGGAACTCTTTGAACGCTTAAATGGCCTAAACCGTAACATATAGGCCTACACCCAATTATTATGCACAGAATTGAACATCTCAAAAAATCTACAAAAACGTCCGCGACAGCATATGTCTATCTTTTACGGATAACTCACAATAACCATTTTTATCTTCCAGCTCATTGATGTCAAGTAGATCTGGATGACTAAATTCCCGGGCAAGTGTAACAGCGCACAGCGGGTATTGGTATTTCTTTTACGGATAACTCTCAATAATCATTTTTGTCTTTAATCCATATACTATCTTATGTCATGAGGATAGGGATAAATCGATTCCCGGGCAACGCCGGGTAATCAACATGACGTATATAAAACAATTACGATATAAATTTATAATAAATTTTCTTTTTATTTATTCAACTAAATAAAAAATATGTCATAAAATTTTAGTCCTTCTTTGGGGCCAAATATGCAGTTGTTAAAAGTGAGCTATGTTCAAGCTCAAATAACGTGAATTACGTCATCTCAAATGTTGTTTTCTTTAGTACCATTAGAAAGAGCACATCTCCATCTACTAGAATCAACTTATTCCATTTTTGAGTCCATTCAATTATGGGATGAAAGGTAAGCTTCAACTTAATGAGAAATTGCTTGTCCACCACAGTGGCAATGACGGAACATTACGTCAGGAAATTTCTCGTAAGTCCAGACCAAAACTATGTAGCTTGTGGAGGGGCAGAATGGCTTTATTTGTTTTCCAGACTGTTGTAAGGTATTGTGTAACATCTTTTTTTTTTCAGTTTTCAGTAGTTTACCGTTATGTGTTATCGGAGTCCGACTAGTAAAATTTCATATTATACGGTGTTTGGAATTCATGATGACGGCTAGGAAAAACAGCGTATTCTAAGAAAATCTATCGGTTTTGATTTAATTGAAAACACTTCTCATTATGAAATTAATGACAGTGATGCAAGTTTTTTCATGGGGAATTAAAGGCGTGCATGGAACCTTTTTGTAGGGAAATCAGGGGGAAAACATCCTGACCAAGAATGAGGTCGGAGAATAACATTAACCATGATTTGAAGGAGTAGATTATGCAGGGAAAGATTGGAAAACATTAGCTCAGAATAGGGATGTGTTGAGAGCTTATGAACCTACGGTTTCAATAGTGCCAGTGAGTTAGTTAGATGCAAGATTTTCAGTGATATTTCAATAGAAGGATCAACTGACGACGCAAGTAATAATATTAGTGAAGTTTGAGGAAATTGTAGAGCTGGAAGGGAGATCAGATAGCGATGTTAATAGCATAGGCCTAAATAGTGCAGACATAAGTTCCAGTTGGAATAAGAGCCGTTCAGAGGGGCCCATATTTCAATTTATCGGTACACTTGGGGTTCAGGTACTTGTAAAAAACCCAAAAGACCCTTCAGAAAATTTTGAACAGTATATCTGTTTATTTATCATAAAATTATGTCAATGGGCTGTGTCTACTCTGCAGAAAATTAAGTTTTTTTTTTGTAACAGGCAGGTCTACATTTCAAATTTAAATCAATAATTTATGCATATTCTTAAATAATTAATGTGACTGACAAAAGTTTAAAATTCAGCAAACTATATAGGCCTATATATAATTTTATTATTACTATTATTATTATTATTATTATTATTATCATCATCATCATCATCATTATTAAATTGACGTAATAAGCCCTTGTGTGGATTCTAACATTATTACATTTATATTACACATTTTACTTTTAAATTAAAAAGAAACTGTTTTATTTACATTATTTCTTTTTAAATTTAGAATAAGAATTAAAATATAAATGTAATATGTCCACCGCTGTGGTCTCGGGGTAGCGTGCTGCCTTGTCACGCATCGGGCCCGGGTTCGATCTCCGGTCGGGACAGTTTTTCTGGGTGAGGTTTTTATCGGGGTTTTTCCTCACCTGTAAGACAAATGTCAGGAAAACATATGGCCATCGCAATCATCATCATTCATATTCATCTTAGGTTAAGCTTAGGATTAGGGACTCTCCTGGCGCACCATTATCATCATCATCACCATCATATCATCGGGGCAACGTAACCCCGCCTTCCAGGCGCCCGAACCTCAGAAGTGGGTTACAAGTACGCCATGCCAGGAGAGCAACCAGGAATGTCGAAAGACAAACCTGGGGCATTTGAAAAAAAAAAATACTACAGGCAATGATTGACAATTACTATTAATTTCATATTAGTCATTCAAAATATCTCTGCAGGCGGAAGAATTACGAAGCTCGAGTTTGTTGCTACACGTGACGTCATGTAAGGCAGTGTATACTGTCAGCGTCCCACGCCCCATTCCCCTCAGCACTCATAGATAGCAGTGTCACGTGTTGTATTCCTGCATAAACACGACTGCAGTGCCCTCCGTCAACAACTGCACTTACGCCTTGAACGGGTAATAATATGCATCTAGCGAAATAATATAAATACCGAAATAATCAAATGACAGTTGGTATTGTTAGGGTAACAGCCGGGTTTCTCAGAGTTTAAACAATGTTATTACTAGGGAGCGGATTGTTATGTTGTAAAAGTTAATATTGCAACATATTGATACAATTAATGTAATAAGCTCTTTCTAATATTTTTGAAATAATAAATTTATTAATATGCTAGCTTCAAATTCTTCGAGAAAATATTTATCAAATATACATATATTTTAATTACCCCTGATACACAAAGATATCCAATCAAACGGAAGTACTAAATAATGTATATACGCATTTTCTAAAATATATTACAGGACTTAGTAAGGCCGTTTCTAACTGTGGAATTCTATATGAATTTGGGTCATTCCAGGACTACATAAACTGTAAAATTCGTGTACTCAAATACTGGTTGCGAGTAATCTAAGGTGAACAAACAATGCTTAGAGCAATTTGTTACGACCACCAAATCAAAAACATAGATGTTAAATTTTGGGCAGACGATGTTAGGAGAGAATTCCAAAAGTTTGGGATGGGCTGGATATGGGAAAAAGGGACTGAAAATCGCAAGAACGTGTGGAGAAAAATAAGGAGGAGGTACTTAGATATAAACCAACAAGATACTTTCGCCAAATGTACAGGAAAAAGCTCACTGTGTTTACAAAGAGGCCTAAAACACATCTGCGGAAAAGAATCGTATATGCTCAACCTAGGATTTAAAGAGAGATCAGGGCTTGCTTGGTTTAGGCTAGGGGCATGGAAATTTGTAAAAATTAGCGACGATCACGATATGCGAATATGTCCAATGTGCGGGAACTTTGAAGATGAGATACATATATTAGGAAAATGTAATTATTTAGAATATTGGAGACGTCTGTTATTGCCAGAAAGATTTCTAAATTCAAATCGGGAAAGATTGGCATGCTACGAGTTATTGGTAAATCCAGAAAATTGGATAAACTTAGGTAAATTTCTGGACAAAACGCGGAAAATAAGAACACTCATTCATGAATAAATATATGTTATCAAAATGCAATAACATTAATTCTTAATAATTATATATAAATTAATTAATGTATAATGCTATTGTGTTATTATTTAATTGTAATATTAGTGTGTTTTCTTTATGTAATTGTAAAGTTATTGTTTTTTTAGTGTAGAATGCTATTGTGTTATTATTTAATTGTAATATTATTGCGTTTTCTTTATGTAATTGTAATGTTATTGCTTTTTTTTGTTGTTTATTTTTCTTCACACTAGTACCAATTATTACTTTATTGTAACGGACTGTCAACAGCACGTACGGCTTACTGCCCGTGCGACGCATATTTGTAAATAATATTGTAAATATCTTTGTTTAATAAAGTCCTACTACTACTTAAAAATATCCAATCAACTGATTTTTTTATAATATAACTTACAAAAAGTTTCTTAATAATTTTTGTTTGGAATCTAACATTATTACATTTATATTACACATTTTACTTTTAATTAAAAAGAAATAGTGTTCTATTTATATTGATTGCATATAAAGACTTATTAAATGAATTTTATCACTATACTATGTTGCAATCTTAATTTTTTAGAACACACAAATCCGCTCCCTAATTATTGCTCTGTTATAGCAGTACAGTATACTAGGTAAAGAGAGTCATAAGCTATGTTCCTTAATTTCATTTTGTAAGTCTAGCACATTTAGAACAAAAAGACATCAACCAAAAAAGTCATTCTGTTCTCTTGAAGTAGATGGGGTTCTCAGTTTCTTTGCACAACGATTTAGTAATTTCCTGTTCTATTTTTTTGTGTTCTTTGAGATCTGTTTTCTCTTCCGCTACGATAGCAGCATTAAGTGACTTAGCAAGACGTGTAGGCAGTGTAGTTTATTACGTAATTAAGACAGAGCTCCTTGTAAAGTAGAAAACAGCCATCTAGTGCTATGTCTTAAACATATTAGTTATCATTCCCATCTAATGAGCTTTTGGCGACGTTAGGCTCTGCACTTCAAGATTTTTTCCTCTATAACTAATTGCTAGATTGATAACTTACAGTCTTTTCTTATCACACACTTTTCTGTTACACCAAAATATATAGTAACTAACCATTATTGAAATAAATTTATACGCAGGCATATATATATATATATATATATATATATATATATATATGATAAGAAAAATAAATGCCTGGACGGGATTCGAATCCGGAACTCTGAGTCTGTACCTCAGCGTGTCATCCGTTACACCACCAGGCGAATCCAATTCAAACACTTATTTTTCTTATATATGTATTATATTCTCCATTATTACTAGATGTCGCGAGAACTCGGTCTTCACTGTCATCTAGTAGCTGACTATAACAAGTAAGCAAGTAAAGTAAGTGCTTACTTGTTAGAGTCAGCTACTAGATGGTAGTGAAGACCGAGTTCTCGCGACATCTAGTAATAATGGAGAATATAAGAAAAATAAGTGTTTGAATTGGATTCGCCTGGTGGTATAACGGATAACACGCTGAGGTACAGACTCAGAGTTCCGGATTCGAATCCCGTCCAGGCATTTATTTTTCTTATCATACCATATTAAGCTTGCATTGCTCAAAGTTAAACATTTAATTATAACATATATATATATATATATATATATATATATATATACACACAGAATAATTGAATCCATCTATAGTAATTCTCCCGATGGCAGGTCTTTCACTGCAATCATAACATTTTCATGCTATGCTTTGTAGCTTTACTAGGGAATTGTAGGTACGGTAGCTTCCCGTTGCTTTCCACACTGGTGAAAGATGATGATTATGATGATGATAATGATAAGGATTATGATGATGATGGCCATATTATTTCGGGGACCGTTTGGGCCTTAAAGTTTTCTTGACATTTGTCTTACAGGTGAGGAAAAACCCCGATAAAAACCTCGCCCAAAAAAACTGACCGGGTATCGAACCCGGGCCCGCTGCGTGACAAGGCAGCACGCTACCTCCAGACCACAGCGGTGGACATATAATTGAATAAATTAATAAATTATACTACCTAAAGATTGGACTTCATGTTTATAATTGTTGGCAGCACGCTACCTCCAGACTACAGCGGTGGACATATAATTGAATAAATGAATAAATTATACTACCTAAAGATTGGACTTCATGTTTATAATTGTTGGAAACCAAAGGTCTGCAAAACCACTCAAAATAATAGTAATAATAATAATAATAATAATAATAATAATAATAATAATAATAATAATAATAATAATAGCCTAATATTTTTTCTGATGAAGACCGTAAAGCCTTCTTTTTCACTTAAACAGGATTAGAAATTAGCCAAGGGGTCAGACAAGGATGCGCGCTATCTCCTGCACTTTTTAGTATAGACGAGGTCATTGTACAATGGCAATCAAGTTTAATCACAGATTTTAAAGTTACTTACTTAGTCACTGGCACTATCGAACCCATAGGTTCATGGCCGCGCGAACATAAGCTCTTCATACATCCCTATCCTGAGCTAATGCTTTCCAATCATTCCCTGTATAATCTACTTCCCTCAAATCATAGTTAATGTTATTCTCCCACCTCATTCTTGGTCTATCAACTGGACGTTTTCCCTCTGGCTTTCCTACAAGAAGCTTCCATGAACGTATTTCATTCCCCATACGCGCAACATGTCCTGCCCATCGCAGTCTACGAGACCATTATTCAAATAAATTTATACGCAGTCATATACACACACACACACACAGAGAGAGAGAGAGAGAGAGAGAGAGAGGAGAGAGAGAGAGAGAGAGAGAGAGAGACCATAATTGAATAAATGAATAAATTACACTACCTAAAGATTGGACTTCATATCTATAATCCATAGGAAACCAATGGTCTGCAAAGCCACTCAAAATAAGATAATATTAATAATAATATTAATAATAATAATAATAATAATAATAATAATAATAATAATAATAATAAATTGAATTGGCGTTTACTTGATGAAAATACATAATTTATTTAATTAAATAAAAATAAAACTTAAAGTTTTATATGATTTTCATACTTTTTAAAATATAAATTGGTAACAGCTGTTTCTTCAGACATGATTGATTACAAATGAATGAATTTTGTTATTATGGTACATAACTGTAACTATGCAACAATTTTTTATAACAATCTCTATTATAAATTTAAAAGAGGCGATTCATTCAAATCAAATTGGGAATTTAACAGCTTATTACCACTTTTCAATGTATTTATCACTACAACTTCTAAAAGATCCAACTTCTTTCCTTTGTCACAAACATGTAAAATTTGCTCTGAATTCAAATATTAAAATTTTAAATGTTTGTGACAAAGGAAATAAGTTGGATTTTTTAGAAGGTGTAGAGATAAATAAATTGAAAAGTGCTAATAAGCTGTTAAATTCCCAACTAGGATTGCAATGAATCGCCTCTGGTAAATTATAAGAGGGAGGGTATAAAAAAATTGTTGCATAGTTACAGTTGTTATGTACCATAATAGCAAAATTCATTCATTTGTAATCATGTCTGAAGAAGGTACAAAGTACCGAAACAGCTGTCACTAATTTATATTTTAATAAATATGAAAATCAATAAAAACTATAAGTTTCATAGTTATTTAATTAAATAATAATAATAATAATATTAGCCTAATTTTTTTCTGATGAAGCCCGTAAAATCTTCTTTTTCGCTTAAACAGGATTAGAAATTAGCCAAGCGTCAGACAAGGATGCCCGCTATCTCCTGCACGTTTTAGTGTGTGTGTGTATATATATATATATATATATATATATATATATATATATATATAGACGAGGTCATTGTACAATGTCAGTCAAGTTTAATTACAGATTTTAAAGTTTGCAAAGCAATTCTAAATACCATATTATTTGCAGGATATCAAACAATCTTCAGCACTTCAGAAAAAAAATTACAAATAGCAGCATATAAATTAAATGAAATAGCAAATACATTCAAATATGGCAATCTCTGAAAGTAAATCGAAAGTAATGGCATTCAACAGAAGATGTCATATGAGGTGTAAACTCAGCATTAATTACAGTCCAATACAACAGGTGAACAATTTCAATTATTTAGGATGCAATGTATCATACTGTCTGAAAGAAGATATTAATATTAAATAAGTTTTATAGAATGTATGGCACTATAAAATGGACACTGAAAAATAAAACTTTAAGAAGCACACAATTAAAATTTTACAAAACTATGACAGTGCCTGTCTTAACTTATGCAAGTGAGAATTGGACTCTTAACCGTTCAGACAGAAGAAAAATAGAAACTGCAGTAGCACGTGTGGCAATTGTGGACAGAAAAAGAAATGAAGATATTAGAAAAAACTTAAATATTTTTAATTTAACAAATAGAATTGACAAAATGAGACAACTGGCATGAACACGTTGAAAGAATGCCTACAGGTAGAATCCCTCAGCTATTATTAAAGTACAAACCAATAGGACGCCCATTTACTAGATGCGAAGATTCATTAAATCCCACTCGATGTAAAAACAGGTCAAAATCCCTAATTTCATGAAGTAGAAGAATATATATATATATATCCATCCATAGTAATTCTGCCCGAGGGCAGATCTTTCACTGCAATCATAGCATTTTCATGCTATACTTTGCAGCTTTACTAGGTAATTATAGATGTGGTAGTTTCCCGTTGCTTTCAACACCGGTGAAGGATAGGTGGTGATGATGGACGGATGATTTTCGGGAACAGATGGGCCCTAAGATTCCTGACATTTGTCTTACAGATGAGGAAAAAATCCGAAAAAAACTCACCCAGGAAACTGTCCCGACCGGGGATAGAACCCAGGCCCGTTGCGTGACAAGGCACACCTATCTCGAGACCACAGCGGTGGACATATACATATACTGTTCTTAAATTTGATTTGTTTTCCTGGTTGCAAATCGCATGTTCCAGACTCCTGACACAATCAACTGATATTTACTGACTTTACTTCCTGAACGTATAATACTCCCATGTATCCGTAGCTTATTTGGTAAAATCCACGCAGCCCTTACATTTTGTGAATTGGGGCAAATTACAGCTCCGCATGTTAGAGAGAGGAATTGAAATTCGTTTATATAGCCATGTCGTTAATACTATCACTAGATTTTTCACCTGATGAACGAGAAATACGCTGGACAATAAAGCACCGTTGGCATGGTAACAGATAAATACTTTATTTTCTGTGATTGGTTGACAAATCTCCACAGCATGAGACTGTCAAATTTTATCGCGCTGCTAACTCATCCGATTAACAGATTATTTTCGGAATAGTTTCGAATGACGTCGCTTCCCAGCTATCTCAATTTTTTTAATTCGTTTCAATAGATTGATTATATGTCTCTTGACAACATCAGCTAAACGTATTTTTAAATGAATTATGTGATTTTTAAGCTCTTAAAATTCTAGTATTAAAGAGTTAAATTATTATTTTTTGCCATTTTAGCTAATTTTGCAATAAAAAAGTTTATTCTTGTTTTCAGGGATTGGGAAAAAATATATGGCACCTGTCTCGAAAATCTTCGTTCCATTGTGTTCCTGTTCTTCCTCTTGATATTCTCCCTCAGTCTCCATTCAAAATCAGTCCTACGTGATCTATCTGAATCCACTCTACCTTAGTGCTCAGGATATTTTTATAATATTCTTCTTCTTCCTTTCCAGGATTAGGTCAATGCGACCTGTTCCGTTCTCAAGTCCATCGTTTCCTTGGCCGTCCCAAAGATCTTTTTCCATGTGGTTTATAGGTGTTGATCATTTTGGGTAATCTTGTATTGTCCATTCTGTCTAAATGTTCTTTCCATTAGTATTTGTGCTCTTGTAGTTTATCGACTATTGAAAATATCTCCAGTTAATTTCTTATTGATTCATTGTGTAATCTATCCATGCGTGTACATCCTTTTATGGATCTTAAAAATTGCATTTTAGTGGCTTGAATGTGTGAGATATCCTTTTTGTAAGTACCCAAGATTCAGATCCATATAAAAGAACAGGAACAGCCATAATTGTATAAAACCTGAGCTGAGTTTCTCTTCGAGTCTTTCGGAGAGTTCTTCTTATGGTGCCACACATCATTTGATATCGGTTTAATTTATTATGTATATCCCAATAATAGCTATATGTTATATCTGTATAATATTCTAGATCTTAAATTATTTTTAGCGAATTCCGAAGGAATGGAGCTATTGAGATTGTTCTCATGAAAATATTTTCAATACAATTTTTTGCAGATCTTCACAAGGTTGTACAAGGAGCTAAAATATTGTCTTCTTTAAATCTCGAACCTGAAAGTTCACATAGTTCTTTTGTTTTAAGACCCAACACTACCAAATCATATAATTTTGATTAATTGATAGGATGCGGCTTGTTTTTTGATTCTAGGGACCAATTGAAATCATCTTCTGTGCTGAAGGTGAAAGGAGTGTTGGTACTACTCTCTTTTAATGTTGTTGTGGTGTTGGAATTTAATATCTGGTTAATGTGCTGGCGTCTTATTGCTTCCGCAGTTTTTCGCTGGAAACTGTTCAATGTAACCAGGAGAGGGCCATAAGGATGAACCTACCTTCAGTTAAACACAATAACAAACCAGTACGAATATAATCAGCGATTATATTATAAAATTACATTATATTAAAGCGAAAAAGCCCTGCGACCCGACATTAAAATGACAGGTGGTGAGCAATTTCTTTGGCCCACTGTGTGTGGTGTCCCGGGTTCCAAGACAGTGTCCATTTGCCCCGGCAAGATGATGATAATAGTATGTCTATGTGATGGATGATGGCTGTTGACCAGCAGCAGCCATGTACCCGGCTACGTCCCTGATGATTTTGTTTATGTTTCTAATTAATGTTTAAATATTTTATTTATTATATATTTCGACGTAGGTGAGCGGCGAAATTTCGTAAAATGTTTACATATTTTAACACAAAATGCATGCAAATGGTGGATCGCACGCTCTCATTTTTTTGTGTTAAAAATAGAATTGTGCATAATCTGTACGTGATATGCAAAAACTAGTAACATTTCCGTTATCAGGGCATTTGACTTTACTAATTTGCATTAAAATATCTGATGAAGCACAATCTTCTCAGGCCTGTGTAATTCAGTTTTTTCGACGATAAATTACATAAATACATATATATTCTTCATGCCATTAATCACATTCTACATTCATATTTTTAAAATTAAGTTAAATGATCGCGTGCGCTACAAACCCAACATGGCTTCTTGACAAATGTCTTCTCCACTTCAATTAAATACTAAATATACTAGGCCTTGCATATTACTGCTTTGAAATGTATTATTATTTTATATTCGAACTCAATCTAATGTTTCTAATCATTTCCGAAACGAATGATGACCATGTCTATTTAGTAATAGCTTTATTTTTCCTGGCAGAGATGAGGCCTTAAGGCCTTGTCAACCACTCAACCAGATTAAAAAATACAAACATTCTTCTTGTTCTTCTACTTCATGAAATTAGGCATTTTCACCTGTTTTCACATTAAGTGGGATTTAATGAATCTTCCCATCTAGTAAATGTGCGTCCAACATTTCTATTGGTTTGTACTTTAATAACAACTGGGGGATTCTATCTGTACGCATTCTTTTAACATATTTATACCAGTTGTTTCTAATATTGTCAATTCTATTTGTTAAATTAAACACATTTAAGTATTTTCTAATATCTTCATTTATTTTTCTGTCCAAAATTGTCACATCTGCTACTGAACGTATGAACTTCATTTTTGCAGTTTCTATTTTTCTTCTGTCTGAACGGTTAACAGTCCAATTTTCACTTGCATATGTTAAGACAGGCACTGCCATAATTTTATAAAATTTTAATTGTGTACTCCTCAAAGTTTTATTTTTCAGTAACCGTTATTCTTTCGTCTAATTACAACAAACATGAATATTACATAGTATGTCTGCATTATAATTATCATTTACAAAACATTGGTTTAATCTGGTTTTAACTAATGAAATATAAAATGTACAAGATAGAAAAAAATAGAAAAAAACTATTAATGACATAGAATACATTTAATTCTGGAGAAAAATTAATTATTTAACAATAGGTAATTGTACAAGCGTGACTTAAAAGTACCAAGTGTGCGGCAGCCCCTGATATCTTGAGGAAGGAAATTACAGGAGCGGGCAGAGGCTACTGTGAAAGAGTTGTACGTTCGTCTTTCTCCCTTTCTTCATATCCAAGAAACTCGAAGCTGCCTACCGATGAACGAGGAACGAGGAATAGACAAGCAACAACATTATGGTCAGGGAGAATGTCGACTTGGTAGAATGGTACAGTAGATGCACTGTGAACGCATAGAGAAACGTTGGTTGTGAATCATCATGTAGAATAGAGAGATAACACCGCTGTGAACCCATTACTGTATCAATCGAGAGTAATGTCAGTTTACAGACATGACCCACTTCTTATCTGCATTACGTCAACATTAATTAATGCTGTGCGAGCTAGATATCGCCTTTACACCTATTTATAATGCATCATGTGCGCCAATTCCGCAGATAAACATTATTGTTTCATACATGAATATGCTTCTAATTTTACAAATTAATCCCCATGTTATAATCAATTTTTAAATCTCAACACACACTATTACATGACACTAAGAAACTAGATCTGGAAGTAAATATATATATATATATATATATTAATACGTGAAGGAAAAACCTCGTACCCCCTTTTTAAGAACATTGCGAGTACGGAGGAGTGTGGTATTAGGCATAATTGAAATTCATAAGAGAAGGAGTGCAGAAAAATAAAATGTATGTACAATATATGTTACAAATGAATTTAATTAAACAAAATAAAATAAATTGTCTCAAGGAATTTGTATTACTCATTCGCATTTGTGTACTCATTCATTTGTTTATGTTTATACTGAAATTGCATTGTTGCAAAAAGAAAATTGTCAGCAGCAATGTGAACTGACATTCTCGCGTATTTATTGTTACAGCATTATTATTAGTGGTTTAAAAAGTGAGTACATTTTATTATTTAAATTTAAATTAAACCCTGTCTATATTTGGTTTCAGTAATTTCATTACGTATTTTTTATATATATTTAGATATTCGCACCTACTTCCATTATGCCTCGATATAGATCATGACGGGTTGGAGACAAAGAAGAAGGGATATAATATATTCCTGTACACATAATAATAGGCCAAATGCAAATTTAAACAGTATACAATTATCAAATGACGCGTTAATGTTTTTAAATATGGCTTAGCCAAGCTATACCACATATTTCCTACCTTTCCTACTTTTAAAATAAATGGAAAATTAATGATTATTGAAGTATTTGTGACAAACTTAAAAATGTAATGAATTGTGGTCGAATTTCGACCGCTGGGCGACCACTAGTATCGATAAAACTAAATACGTATCACACGTGAAATACATAAATAAATGGGAATAGACTCTTAATAAATAAATAATTTAAAGAAGTGACAGAATTCAAATCCTCCATGGTATATTTACCTTGTTGTGGTGGAGTGGCTTGCGTGCTTCCTGAGAGCTATACCGGCGGTAGAATTGCTGCCGATAGGGTTACCCATGTCGGACTGGTCCAAGGTGATAAGCCTTTCGAAAAAAAAGTACCTTGGTCGAAAGAGTGACCATCTTTCACCGTAAAAATACAACCGTCAAGAAACGTGGACATGAGTTCCACCGGTGTAAAATTCTCCGGAGGTGAAAGAGTCCCCCATTCGGTTCTCTGGCCGGGAACTACTTCATCGAATCCATGCCAAAGGCTCAGACAGAATTCAAATACTTATAAAAATAATTCCAAACAAAACTGAGATGCAGAAAAAAATTAAACTCTGCAAATGTGTGCTACTATGCATTACAGGCCTCTTCTCATTCGAAATTATCTAAAAATGTAATTCTAAAAATATATAAAACTGTTATTCTTCAAGTTATGCTATATTGTTTGAAACGTTGTCTCTTACTTTAAGGGAGGAAATAAGTTAATGGATGTTTGAGGAAAAAGTTTAGAAAAATGTTTGGTCGAAAGAGAGACAAACAGACCCATGAATGGAGATAATAACATAATAAGCAAAATGATATTAACTTTTATAAGATTCATGATGTGTTCCGTTGAGGTTTATTCAAAATTAATATAAAATTATAGAATATTCACCTGAAAGGTCCGTCTCCTCAACTTAATTATCATTTAACTGTAGCTCTTTCGGGACTTGTCCCATCATCGGCAGGATTCAAAACTGGTGTTTCACTGAAGATCTGGTAGAGGGGGTTGCACGTATTGGGTTCGTTTTCGTTTATCAGGCTGTCGTTGTGAGCTGCTTTCATGATTTCCATCTCTTCGAGTACGTTTATCTTCGCTGGATTATTTTCTATGTGCATCACTGTTAGGGTGTTTTCAATATTTAACATGCGATGTCCTTCATGGATAACGTGTTTTGCATAGCTTGATTTACCTTCTGCGAGAATGAAGTCTCGAAAATGTTCAGGAGTTTTAACATCAGATTCAAAGAACATTTTCGAGACTTCATTCACGCAGAAGGTAAATCAAGCTATGCAAAACACGTTATCCATGAAGGACATCGCATGTTAAATATTGAAAACACCCTAACAGTAATGCACAGAGAAAATAATCCAGCGAAGATAAACGTACTCGAAGAGATGGAAATCATGAAAGCAGCTCACAACGACAGCCTGATAAACGAAAACGAACCCAATACGTGCAACCCCCTCTACCAAATCTTCAGTGAAACACCAGTTTTGAATCCTGCCGATGATGGGACAAGTCCCGAAAGCGCTACAGTTAAATGATAATTAAGTTGAGGAGACGGACCTTTCAGGTGAATATTCTATAATTTTATATCAATTTCAAAATTAATTTTCTGAAAAACCAGACGTAATAAGAAAAGTTTTAAGTCTCGAAACGTGATGGGCAGGATATGTTCCATGATTGGGTAATGAAAGAAGAACATGAAACCTTCTTGTAAGAAAACCCACAGGTAAAACGCCCAGTAGGATGGTCAAGAGTGAGATGGGAAAGTAATATTAAACCATGATTTGAGTGAGGTACGTTATACAGAATATGATTGGAAAACATATGACCAGGATGGAGAGCTTATTTGCATATGGCGTCTCAGGTCTTTGAGATAGTGGATTAACAAAACTTCTGTTCGAAGTCTTCTCAAAATATCACTCTGTTCTGCCTCTTTTTAGGAAGAAATTTCATTATGATCCATTGCGCAACAGAGGCGTGTGTCGGCTGCACGCTCGTGGCGTACTGACTATAGTGACGAATCGTTCAGTGAACGAACTAGTTTATTTGAACGGCACGTTAAAAAAGAATTAACAATAGTTCTTTCATTAATTTTGAACTGGCAGTTCGTGTGCAATGAAAGTGAGCTGTCAGCACAATAATTGACGATGATACATTTTAGCACGATTGTGCATGTCAAGTCAGTTCGTTCGCGAGTAGCCAATGGCATGCCTAGAATAAGCTCTAGTTTAAACTGTGGATGCGTGATGAACATATCTTTTAAATTTTGCACAATAAGTTAACAGTACAAAAAAGGCATTCTTTTGCTGTTCTGTCAAGGTCATGAGCAAAATCATGAGGATATAATTATGATTACGTGCATATAATATTATGATATCTATCGGCGAACTTATAATGCGAGACTATTCTGAAATGTGTGGTTGCAGTATAATGAACTGTTAGTTCATTTTTAAATCGAACTAACCAGTTGCTTTAAACAGCACAATTTAATGTGCGGAAACGAACGAACTAGCTCTCGACATTGAACTACCTCGCTCAATACTAACTGACTAGAACCGAGTGTTGGAATGTGTCGATCAGTGAGCGGTCCGAGACTAGACATCCCCACCACTAACATCCTCAATGTCATATGACAGTTACACGTGAAAATTACTTATACAAAATAAAGTTTCGTTTCTATTTGACTCACCCAATCTGAAAGACTAGTCTATATATCTCTCAAATCGAAGCCTCAAGAGAACGATCCTTCTAGAAAATCATGCATAGATTCAACTGGAAATCTCCCAGTGATTCAATTAATTAATCCTCTTATTGCCTTATAAGATGAGACTTGATTCTAGCCATCGCCCGCGAAATTCAAAATCCACCCCAACAATGCTGACAGTATAAAGGACGAAGTTGCGTTACAATCACATACACATATATAAATGCATGGATAAGATATTTCTGTGGCCACAAGATAAACAAACATAAGCCGGAAAACATATATTTTCACGAGAACTTATTAATATTTAAATAACTTATTAATATTTGGAGATTTGCATTACATTTGATCAAGAGATACCTACCATAAAAAACGAGCTATCACTTAAGAACTGTACTCGTATGACACAGGAAGAAAATGATTATTTATAAGATATTAATATTAATATAAAATTATAGAATATTCACCTGAAAGGTCCGTCTCCTCAAATTAATTATCATTTAACTGTAGCGCTTTCGGGACTTGTCCCATCATCGGCAGGATTCAAAACTGGTGTTTCACTGAAGATCTGGTAGAGGGGGTTGCATGTATTGGGTTCGTTTTCGTTTATCAGGCTGTCGTTGTGAGCTGCTTTCATGATTTCCATCTCTCACAACGACAGCCTGATAAACGAAAACGAACCCAATACATGCAACCCCTCTACCAGATCTTCAGTGAAACACCAGTTTTGAATCCTGCCGATGATGGGACAAGTCCCGAAAGCGCTACAGTTAAATGATAATTAAGTTGAGGAGACGGACCTTTCAGATGAATATTCTATAATTTTATATTAATTTTGAATAAACCTCAACGGAACACATCATGAATCTTATAAAAGTTGAAGATATTAATATACTAAATGAAAATCGCTAAATTCAGAATTATGCACTTTTAGCCTATTGCCACAGATTTTATTATTATTATTATTATTATTATTATTATTATTATTAATAATAATATTATTATTGTTATTGTTGAATCTCCAAATATTTTGAAACCCTATTTCGCCACAGGCATGTTAGGGTTATAACTTACCATAACAATATTATACTATACATTGTAAAACAGAAATATTATCTTATGGTTTTGAATGTGTGTTATGAATTACATAATCGTCCAAAGTGTCTTAGAAAATACTACATATTGTTATAAATGTTTGTTATGAAGTTCATAAAATGTTTATAATAATTTTGGTTCTTAAAAATCATTTCACACAGAGGCAGAAGCCTCATCATCATTTAAAAGTATGTTTAACCAGAATAGTTGCCTTTAGAATATAGGAAATCAAATAAAACATGTTTTACAGACTGCATTGATTCTTGACATTTACAATTATGATCACTGTCTGGATTAATATTAAGTCTCCTAAAATAACTTCCAAATTTTCCATGGCCACTCATAAGTTGTGTTAAAATGAAATTTGGAATAAAATGTTATGCATTTAGCCTATAGTGTACTGTAGGAAAGAAAACCTTTTTAGTCAAAGCACCATTTGCATTCCTTACCCAATGTGCATTCTAATCAGTGATGATACAGTCCAACAGTTTATTTTTAACATAGGATATTGGACACTTTGAAAATGAATAATGAAGCTCAGAAGATGCTCTGGATTTAGCTAATTAATCAGCATGTTCATTTCCCACTGTTCCCTGGTGTCCTCGTATCCAAATCAGGCACAGGTGTTTTGTGAAATGTTTTATGTTATTTCTGATTTCTACTGAGTTCGGCTTTAAATTAAATTTATCTGCGATCGATTGAAGTGCAGCCTGCGAGTCATTAAATATGCGTGCACTGCATTTGTGTTCAAGGCACCACTGTACTGCTTCTTTTATAGCATATAGTTAAGCTTGGATGCCACAGATTTTATACCTGTTTTCTAAAGTGTGAGTTTGATGTCTATGGGTATACAAATACTGTTTATTCATTTATATATTATTCTATAATCGTGGAAACGAAATATGCACGGAAGCCCAAAAAGGCCTATGCGCAAAGTAATTGTAAACATATTTCGTTTCTTTTTCCGAAAAATAGCAAATTTCCACCACCAGCACAACTACTACCACAATTACATACAGAGATAAAATGAAAAGTCATGGGCACTAAAAACAAATTGGGAGGAAGAACGATTGGGGCTCAATGAAGACATTTATATAGATGATAATGAACACTTGAATATCGTATTTTTTCCAGTATTGAAATTCATAATGAATTAAATTACCTTCGTTCATTTTTATATTCCGGTACTGTGCGTGAGTATATATATATATATATATATATGTGTGTGTCTGTGTGTGTGTATGTGTGAATGGATATGTGTATATATATATATATATATATATATATATATAATCATGGGACAGAAATAGTTATTAAAGTACAAACAATTTTTTTTTGTTCAATGCCATTTGTTTGTCATTCGACTTTTTTCAGCTATTCTCACCTGGCATTGGCGTATTGTAACCCATTTCTGAGGTTGGAGCGCCTGAAAGGCGGGGTTACGCTGCCCCAATGATATGATGGGTGATGATGGGGGGGTAGTGATGCGCGAGGAGAGGCCTTAAATCTAAATTTAATCTAATGAGGTGAATATGATATTGATGATAATGATTGCCGGGTGATATTCAGGGACCGTTTGGACCTTAACGTATCCTGACATTTGTCTTACAGGTGAGGAAAAACAGCAAAAAACCTCACCCAGGAAACTTGTCCCGAGCGGGGATCGAACTCGTGCCCACTGGGTGACAATGCAGCACGCTACCTCGAGACCACAGCGGTGGACACAAATATTGTTAATATGTGCATATTTTCGGGAAAAAACCTAAATTTTGTTAATTCAACTACTTAATGTATATTTATGTATCACATCGTAATTTTTCATATTTTATAATAATACAACTTGTATTTACGTATTATTGTAATTGTTTTTGAGCTGAACAAATAGTCTTAACTCTGCTAAAATAAATTATAACTTTTAATATTAATAAAAATGAACATATTACGAATATTTTATTATTGTTATTGTTATTGTTATTATTATTATTAGTATTATTATTATTATAATCATCATCATTATTATTAAACCCATAAACACTACAACCGACATCACAAAACAATAGGACCAATAATATTGAGCAACAAAAAAGATTTTTTTTTGTCTCAGAAAGAAAGATAAGTATTTTTTGTCCTGAATTCAAATATGATATCGGTTTTCTCCATCACGCAAGGTTTCCGAGAGACAGGAATTTGTAATTTCAAAGACTTTAATATTTTCTACATTCGTAACTACATAATATTCGAACATTCGGACTCACCTACAAAGTAAGAAATGACGATTTTCTGTTATATTTCGCCTGTGGAGCATCCCTCTAGATGGTCCAACAATAATCGGCCAGTATATTAGGATTCCATTTGCCTTGATATATCTTTTCCATAGCTGAAATCATTTGAGTTATTTCATTCGATTTTATTTTACAATGGACAAATGGACGAAAAAAGTTTATTAAAAAAATATTATTTTAATCCATTAATTGAAATTGAAATAAAAAAAACTGTGGGTGATGGAGAAATTCCGAATACATGCTTGAAAACACGATAAAAACTGCATTAAGTACAATTATTGGTACCCATGAGACAAAAATCATGTTGACCAGTGTAATGAACTTGAGAGTTTAGCTCGGAGCGTGAGGAAGTTTGAGCATTTTGAGAGCTCATCCATGAAGTATTATTTTCAATGGGCTTTCTATGTTATTTTATATTATTCAACAAATGCATACATTACTTAAAATCAGCATGCAGGAGGAATAATGATAAATATTCATAATTATTCAATATGCGGTTCAACATTAATAATATGCACATATAAACATTCATGTTAAGCATTTTTATGCATCATAAAAACAGTATTTACTAAATAAAATAGTATTCAAAACTAATTTCACGTTTTCAAAACTAGATGCAGTGACTAGAAAAATCAGACAGTTTGTATATTCCTCTCTAATATTAATGTAGAAGCATTCTCCGTCTGTGTGTGTCTCAATTAAAATGACAATAATAAACTATATTTATATATAAATGGATGTATATGAATGTCTATGCATGTATATGTGTATGTATTTATATGTGCATGGATCAGAAAGCTGGACAATACATGAAAGGATGCAGAAAAGAATCTTGGCGACAGAAATAGATGGGATACGGAAAAGTATGAGAATATCCAGGCTAGAACATATTCGAAATACATATATCAGACAAGAAACAGTTATCGAAATGATAACGAAGAGAGCTTCACAGTGGTTTGGACATATACAACGGATGTCGTAAGGCCAGTGGTCTAAGCAGGTGTTGGATTGGATGGTACCAGGAAGGTAGAGGGGGAGAAATAGAAGAACACGGCACGAGGGAATATATGATGCAATGATGAAGAGGGGTATTGAAGAGGGACATGGGAAGATAGGAATTTCTGGAAAGCAGGAATCAAGGGCGAACTGCTGTAAAGTGAAAGCCTGTATTAAGTAAGTATTTTTATATGTGCATGTATGTATCGGCTGTAGTCTCGAACGCCTGGAGAAATTTCAATCAAATTTGGTACACACATAACGTATAATCCGGCAAAGTGGCTGTAAGCGGTAAAATATCCTAAGCACCCCTAGGGGCTAAGCGGGAAGAAGTTTAAGTGAAAACTATTGTCAAGTACATATTTATGTTCCAGCATAATCCCAGAAGATCTAATTTTAACCACGCCCGGTGTTTATGTAACTTGCAAACAGGACGAGACGGGGAGAAATCTAAAAGTAATCGAAAACTACCAACATTACTTGGAATTCACAGTTTTCGGGGTCGCTAAGTCCATTAGTAGCAGTCCCCGTGACATTTAAATCTAAATTTGATTCGTAGCACCCTAACAGATGCGAGGGGGTGATAACGGATGAAAATTAAAATATAAAAAATAGATCCATATTGGTGTCGAATCCTTGTTTTTCGGGTCGCTAAGCTGATTGGTGAAAATCCAGATGGTATTTAACCCCAAGTTTGACCCTAGCAACCCTATAAGAGTGAAGGTGAGTGAGAAGGGGTGCAAAATAAGAGGTTAAAAGTGCCTCATTATTAATGACAACTCCATATTTTTCGATGCCGTTAAGCTGAATAGTGTAAGGTTCTAAATAAGGTTTTATCCGCAAAAAACGTTTTATTACCATTTACCAATCTTTCCTCAACTTCCTCTTCTAATTTAGTACTATTGGCCGATACCGAGGAGATACTAAAGGACAACACGCACACACTATTGAGTAACACTAAGAAATTAGGACTGGAAGTAAATGTCAATAAAACTAAATATATGGTCACACGTAGAAATTCATTATATAATGGAAATGGACAGCTAATGAAAAATGAGGGAAATTTTGAGCAAGTGGCTGAATTCTAATACCTAGGAACAATAATCACAAATAGGAATGAGATGCACAAAGAAATTAAACATAGGCTCAATTCTGGAAATGCGTGCTATTATGCATTGCAGAGACTTTTGATGTCCCAACTCATTTCAAAAAACGTTAAACTGAAAATATATAAAACTATTATTCTACCAGCTATATTATATGGGTGCGAAACATGGACTCTTACTTTAAGAGAAGAAAGGAGATTACAAGTATTTGAGAATAAAGTACTTAGGAAAATTTTTGGACCAAAGAGAGATGAACAGACAGGTGAATGGAGAAGACTTCATAACAATGAACTACATGGTCTTTATAGGAAGCCAGATATAATGAGAGCAGTTAAGTCTCGTAGACTGCGATGGGCAGGACATGGGGAATAAAAGACTTGCATGGAAGCTTCTTGTAGGAAAGCCAGGGGGAAAACGCCCAGTTGGTAGACCAAGAATAAGGTGGGAGAATAACATTAACTATGATTTGAGGGAACTAGATTATACAGGGAATGATTGCAAAGCATTAGCTCAGGATAGGGTTGTGTGGAGAGCTTATGTCCGCGCGGCCATGAACCTACGGGATCGATAGTGCCAATGAATAAGTAGGTAAATTAATTATGACCGTTTCTTTGGTACCTACGTATTTAAAAGATTCTACTGTGTTAATTTGCATGCCATCAATTTGCAAATTTTTCGACTTTCTGTTGTGATTACTACATTTTAAACATTTTGTTTTATCTTGATTTATTATTATACCAGATTTTTTAGATTCCCCTTTCAATTTTGCGAAGGTTTCACATAAAGCTTGTTTGGTTCTTGCTGTTATCAGTATGTTATCATAAGTAATGCCACGAGTGATTTCCAAATTATCGATAAATTCACGACTCACGAAGTGAGGAGTGAATTTATCTAGAGAATTTGGAAATCAAGAGTGGCATTTGTTAGGACTATTTAACGAATAAAATTAAGCTGACTACTCACAAATCATTATTTAACTATAGTTATTTTTAAATATTTATATATTTAATGTAAACGGCGATGTTTGAAAACAAATGAGAAACGATAGGTACGCTTCTACTGCTTCTTTTGTTTATCACTGCAACCAGATCATACTATTTATTGCCAAATGAACGCAGTATTGTAAGGAGGAGCTTTCTTTAATATGGTAATTATAACACTGATAAATATTTGGTGAAACACGACTCTGATTGGTTGTAAAACAGAAATAATTGAAACGTGATTGGTCATTGACTCCCATTTGGGGCATGAGTTAAATAGTCTGCATAAGCTATACACTGTTTCAGTTTTGTTGTAATATTTCCCCTTAATTCCATTTTCTTAAATATATAATCAATGAATAAGCTGAGTAAGGTAGTTGAGAGGGGTCTCCTTGTTTGACTCCTGATTTAATACTGAAACTTTCACTTAGTTTATTGTTGATTTTTACTTCAGCAGTTCTATCTTTTAAGTTAGGGATATCAATTGTGCGCCATCAAATAATCATATTTTGAACACCTATGGTGTTTTTTTACCTAAAGGTACGTACACATATGCGCGCCGCGAACACGAACGGCGCGCGCGCGGCGCGTGTTATGTTCGTCGAAATTATTAATTTCAACGAACCTCCTGCGATCCATAGGAAACCCACAAACCTTCAGAAGACATTTTGCAGAGCAGGTGTAACCAACGATGTCTATTCCCTTTCCGTTCTCCCGCTTGTCCTGCATTCTTTTCCAAAAATAGGGACATTTTTTTTAAATGCCGCGGGACGCGGGACAAATTGTTAAAAATCGGGACTGTCCCGCCAAAATCGGGACGTCTGGTCACGCTTATTACTTATTACATCTTATAACTTTATTTATACTTTTTCAAATATTATAGCATTAAAGGAATTTAAAAAAATATATGATTTGTATATCCATCCATAGTAATTCTGCCCGAAGGCAGGTCCTTCACTGAAATCATAGCATTTTCATGCTATGCTTGCAGCTTTACTAGGGAATTGTGTAGGTGTGGTAGCTTCCCGTTGCTTTCCACACCGGTGAAGGATGATGAGATGATGATGATATGATAATGATAAGGATGATGATGATGGCCATATGATTTCGGGGACCGTTTGGGCCTTAAAGTTTTCCTGACATTTGTCTTACAGGTGAGGAAAAACCCCGATAAAAACCTCACCCAGAAAAACTGCCCCGACCGGGGATTGAACCCGGGCCCCGCTGCGTGACAAGGCAGCACGCTACCTCGAGACTACAGCGGTGGACATGATTTGTATATATATGTTTAAAATTATTAAGAATCTATCTCACCATAACATGGCCTTAATTTTTAATAAAAATGTACATGATTATTATACTAGAGGTTGTACTTTATTGCACAAAGATACTAGTTTCTAAAAAAAAGGTATAAAAGGGATTCGTTATGCATTAATCAACCATTAAAATAACTACTTACCTATTGAATATCAACATTTCACGAATGTTAAACATTTTTCTAATTGTATTAAAAAATATTTTTTCTCATTGCTTTCTTAGTTAATTTTGTTAATTTTATTATTATTAATATTATCCTGTTTAAATATTGTATTTATATGTGTATATATATTGTGCATCTATAGTAGTTTGTATTACTTAAACTTATGCCTGAATTTGTTTTCTTGTTTTTATTGTTAATTGTTTTATGGCCATTATTTTTTGTATATTGCCCCTTAACATGAGCAGTCTTGCTCTTTGGAGTCTTTGAAGAGATAAATAAATAATTAGCAATAAATGTGTTTATATATTGTATTGTTTTGTGATACTTCATACATAATATTATGAAATGAACGTCTTAAATAAATAATGTTTTCTAAATAATTCTAATTTATTTATACAATTACAGTACACACGAAAAAAAAACACATATCATTGAAAAAAAAAAACAGGCATCTCCTTTCAATGATTTTTTAAAATGATCCTTATGTTGTGGATCCCACAATAATTGCTTGCTTCTATAAATGTCAACAAGTTTTAACACGTTTTCCTCTGACCACTCCATACTCAAATAATAGGTGCGCACGGAAAGCAACGAACCTCTCAGGTACCCGTCCAAATCTAAACAGCGAACCATCAAAGTGTTCGTGGAAAAAAACCGACAATGAGTGGATCGTGGTGAGAGACGCGCGCGCGGCGCGCGCGCCGTTCGCGCGCACCTTAAAACCCCGTCCAAATCTGACGAACATGGTGCGGCGCGCGCGCCGTTCGTGTTTGCGGCGCGCAGGTGTGTACGTACCTTAACATCAGATGAGGTGAAAAATGATATGAAATGAAAAGATGGAGATGAAATGACATGATGAGATAAAGAAAAGGAGTGGAGAAACAGGAAACAGGAAAATCCCGATGTGCTTCAATTCTATCAAAAAAAAATTGAAGACCGGGAAAAGTCTTCCCCCTTTGAATGTGGGTTTGACCCTAAAAGCTGTGCCCGCTTACCATTTTAGCTCCGATTTTTTTAATTGCAGTCATCTTTCTAATTTTCGATGTGGAAACGTCAAGATTCGAACCTGAGATTCCAGTCAGGACACCCCGGGCACTCGTTAGGCGTCCACCGAGAGGACTATGTATTACGATTGCTTAAATACAGTAAAAGCTCCTTATTCGCGGGGGATACGTTCCACAAATATGCCGCGAATACAGAAACCGCGAATATGAAATGCTAATTTGTATGGGTATATAGGGGATACGTTCCAAGGTTCCAAAATAAAATTAAAAATATCAAAGTAAAATCAATTAATAAGAGATTTTGAACAATTTCTGTTAATTAATACTGTCAAGCTTTCCAAGGGCTTAAAGAACTTAGTTATTTTTTTCCTGTTTTGCCGATTTTATAAGGTATATCAATTCAGATTGGTATTTAACGGTGAATTCAGCGATAGAATTCCTTATTTTGTCTTCGGATTTCTTGATGAATCGTACAGTTGATTCATTAACATTGATACAGTGTGATATGGATGCAAACGACTCGCCAAAACGTAAACGGTCAATCATTTTTATTTTCACTTTAAATGGCAACACTACTTTTTTCGTTTCGAAACTAATATTCTTTCCTTTTATTCTATATTATAAATTGGCAACAAAGCAGGAGAGACACATGTTACTGAATCAAAATTATTGCAGTGAATGATAAGTTGAAACAATTAAACACAGATTGTGGCGAGAGCGGAATTTATTAACGGACATAGCGGCACGTGAATTGCGGTGGCGGTGGTTTTTAACAACGAACTTTAGGCTTAGTAACAATGAGGTTTGTTTTACTTTGATATTAATTTTTCCATTTGGTTTGAATCACTCCTTGTAAAAGCCGCCTTGGCACGTGCCTGCAGAAAAAAAAAGTTTCCGATGTTTAATAAAGGATACTAATCCTTCTAATGTACCGACTGGATCCGCGAATAAAGACATTTTTAGCCGCGAATACAGGAACTGTGTCGTAATTTTTTAACCCGCAAATAAGGAGTTTTTCCTGTAATATATTTCCATGTTTTTTTTAACTGTGAAACAGAATTTAACACAAATAGCTAGACGGCCCCGTGTGGCCTGTGGTTTTAGACAAAATTAATATTTAAAAAATGTATAAATATATTCCGATCGGCCTCGGTAGACTAGTGGTTATGCTCCTTACCTCTGGTTCCGAGGGTCGCGGGTTCAAACCCGGCCGGGATAGATGAATTTTTTTAGGATGGAAAAATCCAAGGAGCAAGTCCTCTGGGAGGGACTTTAAACCGTGGGTCCCGAGTCTGAAGATTTTCAGGCTCGTAAAAAAATCCTTAAGCCTGAATGAAAAGGCATCTAAGCAAAATTTACCGAATTTTTCCGACCTAGTACTACCTTGGTTTCCTAGATGTCAGTATGAGGCGGAACGCTGACCACGGACCACTCAAAATGGATCTCTACGAAAACAAGTGTAACTAAATTAGTATGGTTCAAATTCTTCCCTGTAGGGGGAGAGAGCGCCTAAATCTCTGTTAAGGGAAACATGGGCTTACAAGATACAAGAAGATAAATGTATTCCTCTATTACTAAAAATACTTTCTTACTATATAATAATATTTCGTGCAAATGTCATAAAAATACTGACTTAAATATAATGTTTTGAGTGTTTCAATCAACATTTTATTGTATGAAGAAGCGATTTTGATTAAATTTAATAAAAATAGTTTTCTCATCGAAATCGTGACACTGTAAAACTATAATTGCTAACAGCGATATACATGAAGGCAAACTGATGTTTGTAATTGCAGTGGGGTTGCACTTGATACACTAAAAGCTTTACTAGTGACCTCTCCCAGTCGGCATGATTGCTCTACTAATGAACCGTGTTCACGGTTTATGATCTTCCGTCACAGCCTAATTCATAAGTTGACACACTACAAAAAGTAACACCGTCCATCATCATCATCATAAGTAATGCCATGAGTGATTTCCAATTTATCTAGGGGATTTGTAAATCAAGAATGGCATTTGTTAGGACTATTTAACGAATACAATTATGCGGTTTACTCAAATATCATTATTTAAATATAGTTACCGGTATTTTAAAAAATATATATGCAAACGGCCATGTTTTAAAACAAATCAGAAATGTGTCGTTATGTTTCAAATTCACTGCAACTTGATATTATTTATTGCCAAATACGTTCGCAATATTGTAAGAATGCAACCTAGTGGAGAAAAACTGAAACACATCAAACTATATATTATAACAACATTATAGGTTATTAACTTATTTTTTAGTAACAACTGAGTAAAATCATTATTTAAAAACATAATTATTGAACACACAATTATCAAATATGTAGTTCGAAGGAATCAGTTCATTACTTGCTATATTCAGGGTGTTTGTTAGAGAGGCAGTCACTGCAAAATAATTCTCTGACGTGTTCGGAATATTAAAAAGGAAGAGCTTTCTTTATCACAAAAGCAGCAACTGGTAAAGAGAAATCGATAAAGAGCGAGATGAAACACGGCTGTCATTGGTTGTGAAACAAAATTCATTGAAACGTGATTGGTCATTGACTCCCTTTTAGGGCATGAGTTAAGTAGTCAATATTATTACAAATTACATGATCAAACATAAAAAATGTAACTCTACCGGTATAAGTTACATACCTTATATCGAAAGAACTACTGAATAGCCTATTTATGCTTCAAATCCGCATACGATGATATTAGTACAAGATATTCAGTTAACAGTGTAGTTTTTAATCAAGATTATTCAAATGATTCTTTTAACTATATCATCTTCTTATTCTTCTTCTTCATTTCCTGGCGTAGGCATTGATTGCCTGTTCTGTCTTCACTAATAGATCTAAGACCATCTCTTCCGAGGACGTCCGACACCTCTTCTTCCTCTCGGAAAATAATGTAAGATTTGATTTGGTAATCAATTCTCTTCCATTCTTTCTACATGTTCTTTCCACTGTCTCTTGTTATTAGATATATTTCCTTCTATGGAGTAGATCTGCAGTTCTTCATGAATATCCTCATTTCTTATCTGGTCCATTCTAGTGCACCATTTTACTCTTCTTAAAAGTTTAATCTCGGCTGCTTGGAATTTACTTTCTTGTTTGCTATTGATAACCCAAGATTCGCTCCCATATAAAAGGACAGGGACTGCCATTGTTTTATAAAACTTTAATTTTGTTTGTTTATGGGCTTTATTATGTAATGTTCTGCTTATTGTTCCAAAACAGCTTGGAACTATTCAATATGTTCAACATCTTTATCATAATTTAATTATATGTGTTACTCTATTTATTAATAAAACATTCATACAGACACAAGGAGATTTAAAATCCCCTACTCCGCCGAGAATCGAACCTTTTCTGGCGGAATCGATCAACCCAGAGCGACGGACTAGATATTTGGTAAGATTCATATTAGTCTTGAAGCGAAATATTCTCTATATAGGTTTTTTTATTCGAAAGTTATGTATGTCATTGGTGCATGATATAGGCCTATTCCACAGGCATCAACGGGAAGAATTGCACGTTTTATTGTGATTTCGAAAGCTTCCTTTGTCTGCTGATTGATACTTAGCTTCCGGAGTCTTCCCATTTACCTAATGCCTTGTATAATAAGCGATAGATTAATTCATTATAGTTTATTACTTTCTTTGTATTTTTTTCTTTCTTTTCTTTTTATGTATAGTATATTCCAGTTGTTATTCCTTTCTGCATTCATTCTATCATTAATTTAATTTTATTGTATTATTAGACATTATTTTCATTATTATTCAATTGTCCCAAACATCACATTATTACACCAGACTGTACAGAGAAGCCATTGAAATATATAAACACAAAAATTCCTTTAACAAAAAAGAAGAAACCATGAAGATAAACAAAATCTGGATCCCGGCACTGCACAATACGACAACGAAGCCTATGACTTCTGCTAGCGACAGCCTGGACAAAACAGCACGCAACACGGACCGCGCAGAAAACCGCCTCTCCACCAGGGGCGTGCCTATAAATAGGGAGAGAGTTTCCAACGACCAGCCAGTCTGCAGCCGACTGTTGAGGAGTTCACAGAGAGCACGCAGTATCTCCTGAAGATGTCTACCGCAGCAGTAGACGAAACGTCGAGTAGAAGAACGACTGGACCACGGCCTATATGCCCGGAAGACGAACCTAATAGGGATCAGATAATTAATTGTTTAGTATGACTATTATTATTGTAATTTTTGTATTTATATGTAACATATGTTTGTCCTGGTGAGTGGAAGAGAAGACCACATGGCCTTAACTCCACCACGCTAAATGAATCCTATTCTATTCTAAATATTTTCTTGTCTTAACGTGTACGTACAACAGTACGGAATGTATGCAGCGATCTGATGCATCCTGAAAATCTGCAACACTCCAAGCATTTTCTGTGTGTTATTAAATAATTATGATAAATATTAAATAAAAGACCATGCTATTTAATGTTGAAAAAACAAGGCGGCCCTTGACCTACCAGCAGGCTGCTGGCCTCACATCCACGTGTGTTAACCACATAGATAGACGATCGAGCTAGTGTAGGGGTGACATGTGGTCAGCATTTCGGGTCCCCAGCCGTTATAGCTGGTCTTATAGCTACTTATTGTAGCTACTCAAATGCCTCACGATGTGGATGAGCACCGGTTCCATACTGGCCGAATTTAGTTTAATTACATCATTAATATCATTTTAAAGAATTATGTATTATTGAATTACGTACCTAAGAACAATATTCTAAAGAGGAATGAGGTCCAAAAAAAAATTAAACATATGTTTAACTCTGGAAAACGTAAACTATTATGCATTACAGAAATTCTTGTCATCCCAAATTCTCTCCAAAAAATATAATATAAATATAAAAAGGCAATTTATTTCTATTATATCGATGCGAAATATTGCCTCTTATCTTTAAGTCATTCGCTTCATTTTAAATGCTCAATGAATTTCCCCAGAAACCGGATTTAAGTTACCGTAAATTATATTGTATATTTTCAGACATTCAAAACAAGCAAAAGATAACGGCACTTGGGATCACAATAAGGGTGAAGGCCAAAACACACTCCTCTACTATTCATAAATGTTAACAAAAGATTGCCCTGTCAAGGGATGTACAAAGTATTGCAATATATATAACAGCACAGTTATACGCGAGTTTACCTCGTCTTCTGAGTTGAAGGTCATTTAACTGCCGACGAGTCTACTTCGTCATTTGAGGCGGATGGGTTAAGGAAGGGAAAAAAGTATGATACGAAGACTTCATAGGCACGACATATGAGAGAATGGGTATGAAAGAGGGGCACGGAAACTTCTTGTATGAAAACCCGAGGGACAGCCCCTAATAGGTACCCCAGAATGAGGTGGAAGAATAACATTAACCGTGATTTGACGAAGAATAAACTTGGAGGGTCCTGGGTTCAAATCCTGGAGCCTGATAATCTGATGCGAAAATGAAGAGAAACAAAAAAATTGCAATAGGATCCGGAAATTAGCCAGCTATGAAATGTCATTTGTTTGCTGGTTGAGGCTCGTTGAGATACTACATCTTCATTTCAACAATGGTAGTGGGAATTTACAGTACATGAGTAAAGAATTCGGGGGTTGATACCTTACTTTACAGTTAAAATACCAGCCTAGCTACCAAGAAGGTAGTGGATCCCAAGATTAAGGCATGACTAACACGCTCTATGGAGTCCGGATATTCAATGCTGCGCGGGCATAAGTTCTCATACATACCTAAGCTGAATTAATAGTTTACAATAAATTCCTATATAAATCGCAGTCTTCAGATCATAGTTAACGTTAAACCAATTAATGAACAGTTAATTTGAAACCTTATTTAACACTGAGCAACAAAAATTAAACTTGTTTTTTGTCTCAGAAAGAAAAATATGTGATTCTGATAGTATTTTTTCCTCCTGAATTCAAATATGATGTCGGTTTTTCTCCATCACGCAAGGTATCCGAGAGACAGGAATTTATAATTTCAAACACTTTAGTATTTTCTACATTCGTAACTACACAATATTCGAACATTTGGACTCACTTAGAAAGTATTTCGCCTGTGGAGCATCTCTCTTGATGGTCCAACAATAATCGGCCAGCATATTAGGACTCTATTTGCCTTGATATCTCTTTTCCATAGGTGAAATCTCCTGAGTTAGCTCATTTGGTTTTATTTTACAATAGACAAATGGACGAAAAATCATTTATTTAAAAAATAATTATTTAAATCCATTAACTGAAATTGAAATAAAAAAAAACTGTGTGTGATGGAGAAATTCCGAATACATATTTGAAAACACGATAAAAAAACTGCATTAAGTACAACTATTGGTACTCATGAGACAAAAATCATGTTCACCAGTGTTATTATCTAAATCCCAATTAACTGATATCCGCACAATAAAAATACTATCTGCTATTCAGCATTTTGTACATAACTAAGTACCTCACTTGCACTATCGAACCCATAGCTTCATGGCCGCGCGGACATAAGCTCTCCATTCATCCCTATTCTGTGCTAATGTTTTCCAATCATTCCCTGTATAATCTACTTCCCTCAAATCATAGTTAATATTATTCCCCCACCTCATTGTTGATCTACCAACTGGGCGTTTTCTCTCTGGTTTTCCTACAAGAAGCTTCCATTCACGTCTTTCATTCCTCATTCGTGCCACATGTCCTGCCCCATCACAGTCCACGAGACTTAACTGTTCTCATTATATCTGGCTTCCTATAAAGACCATGTAGTTCATTGCCATGTAGTCTTCTCCATTCACCTGTCTGTTTGTCTCTCTTTGGTCCAAAAATGTTCCTAAGAACTTTATTCTTAAATACTCGTAATCTCATTTCCTCCCTTAAAATAAGAGTCCATGTTTCGCATCCGTATAATAAGCATTTTGTACATACCTGTAAGTATTCATTTAGAAAACTTTGTTACATTATTTTATTTCTATTCCATGTTTTGTTAGTGTCAGCTAATATTAGACCACATTTGCAACGTTCTTTGTTTAGTCTGCATTTAAATAATATATTACAATTTTAACAAGTTTTTAATTTCTGTATGGTTTTATTATTCGCTGGTTGAGTGGAAGAGAAGGCCTTATGGCTTTTACTCTGACAGATTAAATAAAGCGTTATTATTATTACTATTATTTGTATTATATAAAACTTTCCTCAATAGAGGATTGCCACAAGGACAATATAATACAGACAATTAATTTTCTAAATTGATGAGATACATTTTGTAAATACATTTTAACATTTCAAATTGTAATTGAAGTATATATTCTAGAAAGTAGAAATTTTATAAAGATTGTTTCTTAAAATTGAAATTAGTCCTCTAATGACAGCGATGGCAATTTTAGAAAGATCACTCTGTCCAAATATTATTACTATTATTATTATTAGTAATACTATTATTATTATCATTATTATTGCTATTATTATCATTATTATTAGTAATACTATTATTATTATCATTATTATTGCTATTATTATCATTATTATTAGTAATACTATTATTATCATTATTATTGCTATTATTATCATTATTATTAGTAATACTATTATTATTATCATTATTATTGCTATTATTATCATTATTATTAGTAATACTATTATTATTATCATTATTATTGCTATTATTATCATTATTATTAGTAATACTATTATTATTATCATTATTATTGCTATTATTATCATTATTATTAGTAATACTATTATTATTATCATTATTATTGCTATTATTATCATTATTATTAGTAATACTATTATTATTATCATTATTATTGCTATTATTATCATTATTATTAGTAATACTATTATTATTATCATTATTATTGCTATTATTATCATTATTATTAGTAATACTATTATTATTATCATTATTATTGCTATTATTATCATTATTATTAGTAATACTATTATTATTATCATTATTATTGCTATTATTATCATTATTATTAGTAATACTATTATTATTATCATTATTATTGCTATTATTATCATTATTATTAGTAATACTATTATTATTATCATTATTATTGCTATTATTATCATTATTATTAGTAATACTATTATTATTATCATTATTATTGCTATTATTATCATTATTATTAGTAATACTATTATTATTATCATTATTATTGCTATTATTATCATTATTATTAGTAAAGTAATCCCACTACAGGCCTCAGAAGGCCCTTGGGATAGCAGGGGATTAAGGCTCCCACTTGTTCTGGACAATCGGCACTTGATAGCCGGATTGTCAGCCCTGCGTGACGGCCTTCTTTACCCCAGAACAAGCGTTTGGTACTCATTTCCGTTAGAGGCTGAGTCGACCTCAGGGCCACAGTGCCGCCAGAAGGTTTGGGTCAGTTTAAAAATCCTGACCCCAGCGGGACTCGAATCCTTCCAGCTTGTAGCGCAGTGCCTTAATCACTACGCTATTTATCATCATTATTATTATTATCATCATTATTATTATTATCATCATTATCATTATTATTAACATCATTATCATTATTATTATTAATCATAAATTTACTGAAACTAATTCCACCGCTGAGGTCTCAAGGTAACGTGCTCCCTTGTCACGCAGCGGGTCAGGGTTCGATTCCCGGTCGGGACAGGTTACTAGGTGATTTTTATCGGGGTTTTTCCTCACCTGTAAGACAAATGACAGGAAGCTTAGGGCCCAACGGTCCCCGAAAATCATTCGGCCATCATCACCATCATCGTCGTCATCCCTCACCGGTTGTAAATCAACGGGAAGTTACCACACCTACAATTCCCTAGTAAAGCTGCAAAGCATAGCATGAAAGTGCTATGATTGCAGTGAAGGACCTGCCCTCGGGCACAATTACTATGGATGTATCGTCATCGTCATCATCATCATTATTATTATTATTATTATTATTATTATTATTATTATTATTCCCTCAGGGGTCCTCATCTAGGGGATATGTGGATGGCGATCACAAGGTGCCCAAGCTGAGCAAAACATTTCTTCCACTTACTTGTGTTTTGCACTCTTTTAACTTTACTATCTAACCTCTCTTGGTTAACTCTTGTTTTTTTTCGATTCCGATGCTATTAGGGCATCCGAGGGCTAGGGAATCTTTCCTTTCTTCCATTTCTTCTTTCCTTTATTTTCTTTTCTTCTCCAGAAAAGCCTGACCAGAGGCTATAAGATGGCAGCCCCATCACTGGTCTTGCCTTCCTTTGGCCAGCAACCAATCGAAGGGACTATTATTATGCTTTCAAGTCTTATACGAGAATTTCCCGGAAGGATCAAAACGCTGGAGGGAAAATTTTCTATAGGATCGTAACAGGCCTTGGCCTAATACTTGGAAGGAAGAAGAAGAACATTATTATTATTATTATTATTATTATTACTATTATTATTACTATTATTACCATTACATTTACTAGAACTATTGTGATTGTTTTTGTCTTCATTTTAATGTTGAGTTTTTCACGTGATATATAAATTAAATTCTTACTACTTTTGTTGGAACTAATAACTTAATTAGTATTCAGCGGGTCTCAACCAGAAAAATCAAATAACCGATTAATTTGCGGATACATGTTCACTGAACATTTTTGCATCGCTGTATTTTACTTCTCTTCCTTACATTTCGAACCATCCCTTTTAAAACATTCTGTATTTAATCTTAAATTTAGAGTACTACAGCTGAAAGGGTTGTGTTAACTGGGGTTGATAGAAACAATGGAAGTCTGCCAGAATACGATGCATCTACAGGAAGTCCTTCCTTTGTACAGATACATAAGGGTTATTGTTATTTCTTCCAATTGTGTATGCTCAGAACACTGTAGAATTCCGGAGGAAAGATCTATCCAAGTTTATATTACTCTAATGCCTACATTACTGAAAATACGAAATGAAACCAAAATTATTTCTCTTGGTAAACAAAAATCCAATGCAGAGCTGTGATACGGATATAAATTAATTGCTATGTATGTTACACGGACTGGAAGTGGCGGTTCAGATGTTTCTAAACGAATTCGTAAAATTATTTCAATCCTAGGAATCTAAAAAAAATTATTCAATCTTCCATTCCCTAAAACATTTGAAAAATGCCCTTCCTTCTTTGAAAAAAGTACTTGTCTCAACTTTTATTATGCCACATTTCGATTATTGTGACTTACTCTTCATCGACATGAGTGTCACATTCGGACAAAGACTGCAACAAGTTCATAATGCTTGTGCACGTTATATCTGCAATCTCCGTAATTAGACCATATAACACCAGTATTTCAAATGTTGTCTTGGCTCCGATTGGAAGACAGACGAAATATGCATTACCTCTGCTTCTTATACAACACTTTGTCCATCTCATCACCCCTTTATATATCTACTCGCTTCTATTCGCTATCCTCGAGAGAAAATTTAACTTAACTATTCCTCTGCATCGAACATCTCACTATCCCTCATCCTTCCTGGAGTCAGCCACCCGATTCGGGAATTCCCTCCCTTCGTATATCAAGTACTGCCCGATTCAAAAACAATTCAATAAAAACTCACTACGTACATATTTCTATACTTACTTACCTACTTACTCACTGGCACTATCGAACCCGTAGGTTCATGGCCGCGCGGACATAAGCTCTCCATACATCCCTATCCTGAGCTAATGCTTTCCAATCATTCCCTGTATAATCTACTTCCCTCAAATCATAGTTAATGTTGTTCTCCCACCTCATTCTTGGTCTACCAACTGGGCGTTTTTCCTCTGGCTTTCCTAGAAGAAGTTTCCATGCACGTCTTTCATTCCCCATACGTGCAACATGTCCTGTCCATCGCAGTCTACGAGACTTAACTGTTCTTATTATATCTGGCTTCCTATAAAGACCATGTAGTTCATTGTTATGTAGTCTTCTACATTCACCTGTCTGTTCATCTATCTTTGGTCCAAAAATTTCCTAAGAACTTTATTCTCAAATACTCCTAATCCCCTTTCCTCCCTTAAAGTAAGAGTCCATGTTTCGCACCCATATAATATAACTGGTAGAATAATAGTTTTATATATTTTCAGTTTAACGTTTTTTGAAAGGAGTTGGGGCATCAAAAGTCTCTGCAATGCATAATAGCATGCATTTCCAGAATTGAGCCTATGTTTAATTTCTTTGTGCATCTCATTCCTACTTGTGATTATTGTTCCTAGGTATTTGAATTCAGCCACTTCCTCAAAATGTCCCTCATTTGTCATTAGCTGTCCATTTCCATTATATATTGAATTTCTACGTGTGACCATATATTTAGTTTTACTGATATTTACTTCCAGTCCTAATTTCTTAGTGTTACTCAATAGTGTGTGCGTGTTGGCCTTTAGTATCTCCTCGCTATCGGCCAGTAGCACTACACCATCAGCATAAACTAACAGCCTATTAATACCATTCAGTTGTAAGCCTTCCTCATTCTCTAAAGATGTAATGGCATGCTCTAGTACAAAATTAAATAGTAGAGGAGATAGTGCATCTCCTTGCTTCAACCCATTCTGGATTTCAAAAGTGTCTGTAAACTGTTTGCCTACACGCACCCTACTCTTTGAGCCATTTAGACACATTCGTATAAGTCTAACTAACTTTTTATGATTTCCGAACTCCAGCAGGATACTATATAACTTCTCCCTCTTAATTGAATCATATGCTTTTTTGAAGTCTACATATAGTTGATGTACAGTACCATTATATTCCCATTTCTTTTCTAAAATCTGTCTTATACTAAACATCTGATCTGTTGTAGACCTGTTTCTTCTAAATGCACGTTAATAATCTCCTAGAATGTCATCAATATAGGGAATAAGTCTATATTTCTATAGACAATATAAATATAACCGTGTTCCATGTATACATGTATTATTCCTTTATATTTTAAACACCTTTACCAAGCCAATTACGTAATCAAATTATAGGTTATTATTATTAAGATTATTATTATTATTATTATTATTATTATTATTATTATTATCATCATCATCATTATTATTACAATTGTTTGTTTATTTACATCATCAAATTTATATTGTGTAGCCTGTCTATATCTATTATATACCATTATTCATGTAGTTAATTCATAATCGTTATTATACGTACAATTTAACCCTGGTGAAGTGGAAGAGAAGACCTTATGTTCGTAACTCCATCAGGTAAAATAAATAAATAAATACATTTTAATTAAATAATTAATAACTATATTTTATACCAAGTCGAATTTCATTATTTTTAATAACGCTATTATTATATACAACTTTCCTCATTAGAGGATTGCCTCAAGGACAAAGTGATACAACCAATTAATTTTCGAAATACTTTTTGTAAATACATTAAAAAATTTCAAATTTTAACTCAGGTATAAGAAAACTCAATGCGCGACAGACCTAGAAGGCCCTTGGCTGACCATCCGACTGCTGGCCTCACATCCACATGTGTTAATCACAAAGGTAGACGATCATCTAGCCAGTGTAGGGGTGACATGTGATCAGCATATCGGATCCCCCAGCCGTTATAGCTGGAATTCTCAACCTGGAGTCGCTACTTATTGTAGCTACTTAATGCCTCACGATGCTGAATGGGCACCGGTCCCATACTGGCCGAAATTCCATGAGAAATTTTGTAAATATGGTTTCTTAAAATTGAAATAGGTCCTCTAATGGCAGCAATGGCAAATTTAGAAAGATTAGATTAGATTAGATTTATTTAGCCTGGTGGAGTTAAGGCCATGTGGCCTTCTCTTCCACTCACCAGGACAAACATATATTACATCAGAATATAACAATCTTAATTAACTCTAATATTAAACACTAAGTAAAAATTTGATCAAAAGATAGTATCTAATATATTACGATCTATAATACAACCAGTTAATATTAGTTAAAATTAAGACTAAAACTAATAATAAAATGTATACAAGCAAGGCATATTAAATTGTCCCTGTCTAGTGTACTCGTATATAAAAACAAAGGAAAATAATGAGCTATAGAAAACTAATTTTACGATTATACAATATTTAAAACAAAACAAATAAAAATATGTGTTATTCTTAATATTATTTTCATAAATAATTAAATATATTAATATTGCTAAAAGAATACTATCAGTGAGGTGTATAAGTTAGTTTGTTATTAAATAATTCTTTAGTTTGTTTTTGAAGGATGTTGTAGTTTGACAGTCTCTGACATAGGACGGAAGGGAATTCCATGTTTTGGTAAGTGACACCGTAAAAGATAATGAATAATATACAGTGTAATGAGGCGGGATATAAAGGACAATGTGCTGATGGGATCGAGTGTCAAGATTATGTGTGTCGGATAGTCTGATGAAGCGGCGTGATAAGTAATTAGGCGATGATGTGTGAAGTATTTTATAGAGAAGGGATAAGGAATGGACAGGTTCTACGATCTCTTAGACGAAGCAACGATAATTGTTCCAGGGACGGTGTAACATGGTCAAATTTGCGAATACTACAAATAAAACGTGCGCAATAATTATGAACACATTGAAGTCTTTGAGTGGAAATAATATTTAAGTCTGATAAAAGAGTGTCACAATAATCAAAATGGGGCATTGCAAGTGTTTCTACTAACACTTTCCTAAGGGCGAATGGCAAACAATTTCGTACACGATTTAATGAATGTATTATTGAGAAGACAATTTACAAATAGCAGCATATAAATTAAACGAAATAGCAAATAAATTCAATATGACAATCTCTGAAAGTAAATCGAAAGTAATGGCATTCAACGGGAAAGACCATATGAGGTGTAAAATCAGTATTAATAACAGTATAATACAACAGGTGAACAATTTTAGTTATTTAGGATGCTATGTATCATACTGCCAGAAGGAAGATATTAATATTAAATTAAATAGGTTTTACAGAATGTGTGGCACTATAAGACGGACACTAAAAAATAAAACTTTGAGGAGCACACAACTAAAATTTTACAAAATTATGGCAGTGCCTGTCTTAACAAATACAAGTGAAAATTGGACTCTTAACCGTTCAGACAGGAGGAAAATAGAAACTGCAGAAATGAAGTTCCTACGTTCAGTAGCAGGTGTGACAATTTTGGACAAGAAAAGAAGTGAGGATATTAGGAATGACTTAAATATTTTCAATTTAACAAATAGAATTGACAACATGAGAAACAACTGGTATGAACATGTCAAGAGAATGCCTACAGATAGAATCCCTCAGCTGTTACTAAAGTACAAACCAATAGGACATAGAAATGTTGGACGCCCATTTACTAGATGGGAGGACCATTAAATCCCACTTGATGTGAAAACAGGTCAAAAGGCCTAATTTCATGAAGCAGAAGAAGAAGAAGAAGAGATTATTGAGAAGACTGTTTTGCATGTATGGTTTATTTGTGTATTCCAATTTAAGTTGTTGTCAATAAATGCTCCTAGAATGTTTACTGTCTCACTATAAGGGATTTGAACTCCATTTAGTGACACATGCGAAACTGTGAAAGATACACTCTGTCAAAATCTAAGAATAGAGTAGCTACTAACATGTACGTTTGTAGGGTTATGTGATAAAATATGATCAGAATGATCTCGTTCATCTGTAATGCTCAAGTTATTACTAGTATTTCAGCATAAAATACGAATAAAATGATTGCATAAAATGTGAACTAGAAATATTAGACAAGGGCTCTAGTTATGAATAGGGCTACAGTTATGAATGTCCCCTCAGGGGTCCTCATCTAGGGGATATGTGGATGGCGACCACAAGGTGCCCAAGCTGAGCAAAACATTTCTTCCACTTACTTGTCTTTTGCACTCTTTTAATTTTACTATCTAACCTCTCTTGTTTTTTCGACCCCGACGTTATTAGGGCATCCGAGGGCCAGGGAGTATTTCCTTTCTTCCATTTATTTTTTCCTTTATTTTTTCTTCTTCTCCAGAAAAGCCTGACCAGAGGCTATAAGATGGCAGCCCCATCACTGGTCTTGCCTTCCTTTGGCCAGCAACTAATCGAAGGGACTATTATTATGCTTTCAAGTCTTATACGAGAATTTCCCGGAAGGATCATGCGCAGAACAGCGGGTTACACCAGATGCGATCGGAAAAGGAACACCGATATCTTAAAAGAATTGAAGACTACGCCAATTTTGGAATATATTAAACAGTAGGCCTACCAACTAAGAGTTACATCTAGAAATAATGAGTTCAAATCGGATCCCCAAAGCTGTTTATAATCATATACCAAGAGGACGAAGATCACTGGGTCGTCCTATGAAACACTGGAGGGAAAATTTTCTATAGGATCGTAACAGGCCTTGGCCTAATACTTGGAAGGAAGAAGAAACATTTATGAATGTACAGTTTAAAAAAAATTGATAGCGCAACACTTGATGATGGAAAGTTAAAATTTTGAAGAGCGATTCACATCAGTAAGTTGTTACGTGTGCTGTCTCCTTTGAGTTCAAATCGGGCGGTGTAAGTCTTTCTTCATGCAATAATTGTATCTTTCGCTTCAGTTGAGCAGCCAGCAAGATGCTCTCTTGTGACAACGCGGGCCCAGGTTCCATCTTAGTCAGGAAGAATTGTTTTTAAATAACGTCGTTAATTTTCATAATGCCTACACATTACCAGGCTTTGTTAAATAAGTAAATTTGTAAATATAGGGAAATAAATTAAATTAAAGGAAACACGTCACATTGCGAAAAGTCTAGGGAGTTACATCGCGAATATTTTTTTTATATTCAATATTATTTTTATGAAATCGAGTTTCTTTCGCATTTTATGTAACTTTTAATGTAAGACCTGTAAGTGTAGGAGATACAAGTGTGTACATCGCGGTAATAAAGTATACTATTTGATAAGAATAGAATAACTCAAATTTTGAATTTCTCTACTTGTTTCTCAACTATTGTAATTAAAATTAATATTTGACTTTATTTATTTATTAATATTTCTACTCAAAGCTGAAAGATAAACAACCTATTTTAAGTCAAATATAAAAGTAGATCCAATTGAATTAACATGTTTAAATCAGGTAGAATTAAAAGAAAAGCATATATACTAAAATTAAATATTTTAAATTCCTCTTTTTTAAATTTCAAAATTAGGATATACTACTTTTGTTTAGTTCAGTGATATATTGTATATCTGACCTAACATGGTAAAGAGGGAGAGATGGAGATATAAGGGTAGATCCTATTAACATCTGGTGAAGAAACACTGTCAACACTGGTGCGAGACAGGGTGAGCACAGCTGTCTCTTTCTACAAATTTCTTGCAAAGTTAAGCCAGACGGATAATAATTGTTTTACAATTTGTAGATTTTCCGCTAAAAATGCATACAATCTGGCACAATGCCAACACAGCATATACAATATCGCAGTTATTACATTATAGGTGTGTTTAAAACTCAAAAAGAACGTAGAGCGCATAAAATTTATTTTTTTAAATAATATCTCTCAATTTCTCAGATACAATTTTTTGTACTCAGACGTTTCTGAGAAACTTTTCAATTATATTAAAAATGTAATATGAAAAGATGTTCTATATTGATTAAAAGGATATTACATACTGGGAATTAATGCCTATAATGTAACGGGTACGATACATTTACTGATTTTACACAAAAAATGGGGAAAAGTTTTGAATAACTAAGATTCCATCTGCTGTGGATATTTTAGAATATTCGGTAGAAATGAATGATTCCACAAACACGTAAAATATTCTAAATTCTTTAGTATAAATTAGTATGGTTAAAATCACATAAAGAATTGTTATCAATAACGATTTTTAAATGAATTTATCGACGGTTAACTTTATTTATCAGATTAAAATAACATGGCTCACATTAGATCACAAAAGGATGCTGAAAATGTGCTATTAAATACAAGAAGACAACTAAAATATTGTTTCTAAATTCAGTTCTATGCCCGTGCCTCGTGAATAACGTGTTCTGTGACACGAACCTTAATCAAATCCTGAAATATATTGTCTGATTACTTTTCAGATATTTTAAAATTTGCTTTGAAAGAAGGATTGATTAGAATTTATTTTATCCATACTCCAATTAAATCCGTCTTAATGGTTATTTTATTGTTTTTCAAGACATACTTAATTTGTTCTTAGACTCAATGGGTTTATCTCACAAAGTGATGATATTAAAATTAAGAAAAAACACTTCTTCTTCTTTTTCATTATAATTTGTAGGATTTTTATTCTGTTTATTTTCAGAAACACGATCAACAAAATTATCAAGAAAAAATAAAATATGTAGAGGAAACATTCTCTAAAATACGTCTCTCTAAGGCAGATTTTAATTTCTCTCAATCGATTATTAGAATATGTTTATATATTTTTAAAATTATTTATCATAAGTAATGCCACGAGTGATTTCCAAATTATCGATAAATTCACGACTCACGAAGTGAGGAGTGAATTCATCTAGAGAATTTGGAAATCAAGAGTGGCATTTGTTAGGACTATTTAACGAATAAAATTAAGCTGGTTACTCACAAATCATTATTTAACTATAGTTATTTTAAAATATTTATATATTTAATGTAAACGGCGATGTTTGAAAACAAATGAGAAACGATAGGTACGCTTCATCTGCTTCTTTTGTTTATCACTTCAACCAGATCATACTATTTATTGCCAAAGGAACGCAATATTGTAAGAAAGCTCTCTAGTGGAGAAAAAATGAAACGCATCAAACTGTATATTAATTCATTTCTGATGTCGTATGATGTAAATATGACAATTATATTTTTTTGGATTGTTACCTGGGAAAAAATACATTTAAGAAAGTGCAAACAGTGGTTTCTTTTTTTGGTGATATAATAAATTGCTACAAATGTTTCTATATTAACTCCTGATGTGTTGACATCTATGCACCATATATACAATCTGGTAGCCGTATTTCATATAGGCTCAGTCACTGCAAAATAATGGTCAGACCTGTTCAGAATATCAAAAAGGAGGAGCTTTCTTTAATATGGTAAATATAACACTGATAAATATTTGGTGAAACACGACTGTGGTTGGTTGTAAAACAGAAATCATTGAAACGTGATTGGTCATTGACTCCCATTTGGGGCATGAGTTAAATAGTCAACATAACACATCCCCAAGTTAAAAAAATAACCTTTTTTACATTTACGTAAATATCAAACGTGAAAAAAAAACATAAGCAGGCAAATAAATATATTTTAAAATTAACTTTTTTTAACATATGTTAAAAAGTGAAAAAGTCGGCCGCGGTAGACTAGTGGTTATGCTCCTTGTCTCTAATCCCGAGGGTCGTGGGTTCAAACCCCGTCGGGGTCGATTGATTTTTTAAGATGGAAAAATCCGAGCAAGTCCTCCGGGAGGGACTTTAAGCCGTGGGTCCCGAGTCTGAAGATTTTCAGGCTCGTAAAAGATCCTTAAGCCTGAATGAAAAGGCCTCTAAGCAAAATTTCCCGTCCTAGTACTACCTTGTTTTCCTAGATGTCAGTATGAGGCGGAACGCTGACCACGCACCACTCAAAATGACATTTATACGAAAACAAGTGTAACTAAATTAGTATGGTTCAAATTCTTCCCTGTAGGGGAGAGCGCCTAAATCTTTGTAAAGGGAAAACATGGGCTTACAATACAATAAAACATGAAAAAAATAGGCAGGCAAATAAATCTATTTTAAAATGAACTTTTTTAACATATGTTATCTTCTGTTTTGTTTTGTTTGTTTATTTCTTTAGTATTTTCTTAATGACACATAAAACCCAATATTATGAAGTTACAAGGTTTGGGAACATATATCTAGACCAGAGCCAATACCTAATTTAAAATGTCCGACCCCTATAGAATCGAACTACGCCGCCGGAATTCAAGGTAGGAACTCTGTCGAGCATTCCATAACAACGGAAATTCATTAAATATTGGTTAAAGCAAATCTAAAACATAAGCGAAAGACGACAAACATATGATGATGTACTCCATTAAACACATTATCCAGCAGTTGTTTATGATAATCAGTTAGAGTGGGGAAGGGCTGATGCAGTTTTCGTGTATTTCTCGTCTCTCTGTAAGTTGACTAGGTGAGATAGGGAAACACTAAATGTTTTATTTGTAGCTTTGTTCTATGAATGTTTGAATAGTGCTAGCTGTGTAATGTATCATTCAAGGTTCTTTCTATGTCACTTCTAGGAGGTAAACACAAGACTGAATAATTTAAATCGCAATTGGATTTCCGTGCATCCCAATGTCTGCAACTCTAATTGAGACAAGCATTCAGTATCACACATGCGTTGATACCGTTATAATAAATTAATGTATTTATTTTGACTATTTAACTCATGCCCCTAATGGAAGTCAATGACCAATCACGTTTCAATGAATTTTGTTTTAAAACCAATGACACTCGTGTTTCACCTTGCTCTTTATCGATTTCTTTTTACCAACTCCTGCTTTCGAGATAAAGAAAGCTCCTCCTTTCTAATATTCTGAACAGGTCAGAGCATTATTTTGCAGTGACTGACTCTCCAAAAATTACGTTGAATATAGCAAATAATGAACAGATTCCTTCGAACTACACATTTGATAATTGTGTGTTCAATAATTGTGTTTTTAAATAATGATTTTACTGTGTTGTTTCCTTAAAAAATAATGAATAACCTATAATGATGGTTATAATATACAGTTTGATGTGTTTCATTTTTTGTCCACTAGGGTGCATTCTTACAATATTGCGATCCTATTTGGCAATAAATAATATGATCTACTTGCAGTCGATGAACAAAAGAAGCATAACCAAACAGTTTTCATTTGTTCTCAAACATCGCCGTTTACATTAAATATATAAATATTTTAAAATACCGATAACTATATTAAAATAATGATTTTTGAGTAAACAGCTTAATTTTATTCGTTAAGCTAAATTATTGATTTGTTCAGTCAATAATTTTTATTATTATTTTTATATTCATATTTTTATACCCTTATTATTATTAGTCCTAACAAATGTCACTCTTGATTTCCAAATCCTCTAGATAAATTCACTCATCACTTCGGTGACTCATGAATTTATCGATAATTTGGAAATCACTCATGGCATTTCTTATGAAAGAGTTTTTTTTACAGATATATATTTATTTATTTATTTACAGCAGTTCGCCCCTAATTCCTGCTTTCCTGAGATTCTTGTCTTCCCATTGTCCTTCCTCCATAACCTTCTTCATCATAACATCATATATTCCCTCATACCATGTTATTGTACTTCTCCCCCTCTTCCTTCTGCCTTGTACCATCCAATCTAACACCTGTTTAGGTCACTGGTCTTCCAACATCCGTTGTACATGTCCATACCACTGTAAAGCTCTCTTTGTTATCCTATCGATAAATTTCTCGTACATCCATTTCTTGTCTAATATATGTATTTCTAATATGTTGTAGCCTCGATATTCTCATACTTCTCCGTAATCCATCCATGTAAAAATATGTTTATACGAACATATATATATATATATATATATTTACTGTATATAAAGTAGTAGTAGTAGTAGTAGGACTTTATTAGACAAAAAGTAAGATATTTAATCGGAACTGGTATCTGGGTTTAATGTAGAGTATAGAAGAGGAGGGTTTGCATTAATTTTTTTGGCTGAATATGCTAGAATTTTATTTATGAGAATACTTTTTTTGTGTTATTTTCCTTGGATGTGATGTATATTCTTTATTATTTTATTTAAAATTAAGTTTTATTTCATTTTTATTTATTTGAGTTCGTGGATTTACAATATTATTTACAAATATGGGTCGCACGGGCAGTAAGCCGTACGTGCTGTTGACAGTCCGTTACAATAAAGTAATAATTGGTACTAGTGTAAAGAAAAATAAACAACAAAAACAGCAATAACATTTACAATTACATAAAGAAAACACAATAATAATATTACAATTAAATAATAACACAATAGCATTATACACTAAAAACATTAACATTACAATTACATAAAGAAAACACAATAATATTAGAATTAAGTAATAACACAATAGCATTATACACTAATTTTTAGTATATAAAGTATATAAAGTTCCCTGATTTGTTGTGTATACCGTCAGGAATTTTACATAGTGTTTGTATATATACAGGGTGTTGCAAAAAAACGCCGACAATGGAGGTGAGGTGGTATATTGAGATATGTTGATCACTTTTCAAGAAGGTACCTACTAAGAGTAGTTAACTTCTCAAGAGTTTCGTTAGGACTCAATACTGACAGTCACATCAAGATTTCGAAATATACACCTCCCATCTCATTGTATAGCATAGATCAGCGGTATATTGAATGGCGCACACATCCAAATACGCTGGCCTCGTTTGAATTATTTCTGCAGCAGCGCGGATTCGGGCTATAAGATCCATACGTAACTCTACTGTAGTCTGATAAACAGACTGTTTCATGTCGCCCCACAAAAGTAATCGAGAGGATTAAGATCAGGTGATCTCGGAGACCATGGGACTGGTCCCCATCTGCCAATCCATCGACCTGGATACGTGGTATTCAATTGTCTCCTCACATTGGCATCGAAGTGAGCTGGAGCTCGGTCATGTTGCAGCCACATTACGTTGCTAAGTCACGTATCACAAGTTCCGTACCTGTGAGATGTTGTCAAGTAATGATTCTTCAAATTCTTCGAACTAACACCGATTTTGAGACATAGTTAACCACTCATAGTGAGAAAATGCATCATTTCCGGGCATTGGTACCTTATTAAAAAATGATCAACATTTCTCAATATACTATCTCAGTGTTTTTTGTAACAGCCTGTATATCATCACCATTATCCGTCACGAATTAGGCCTTTGTAGTCCTGTTTCGGCCCCATCTAGCAGTCTTTTAAGAAGTTTTCCTGGTCGACGATGTCCTTACGGCTTATATTGCATCATCATTATGGGATTCTTGAATTATCCATTCTTTTTTACATGGTCTAGCCAGTTTAATTTGTATCTGTCGAGTTCTAAATCTACTGATTCTACTTCTAATTGTTCTAAAATTTCTTCATTTTTTTTTCAATGTAGAAGAGTGTATCCTGCTGTCCTTCTGAGAAATTTAATTTCCGTTGATTTGATTCTGCTCCTATCTCTTATGTCCAAATCTCACTTCCGTATAAAAGGGAGGGTAATACCGAATTATGATATATTTTTATTCTTGTGGATTTTTTGACTAAATTTAGCTTTTAATGTATTATTTGTTATATATATAATCCCTGAACTTGGCGCCCGCAAAAATATATTCGGGAACTACTTTCTTACTTTTTCGTGGAATAGACACCTGATACTTCCTATAGGTACGAGTATGTTTTGACTACTAAGCTTGGTCAGACAAATCCAAAATTTGGACAATAATAAAATAATAATAATAATTATTATTATTATCATTATTATAATTATTATTATCATTATTATAATAATTATTATTATTATCATTATTATAATTATTATTATCATTATTATAATTATTATCATTATTATAATTATCATTATTATAATTATTATTATCATTATTATTATTATCATCATTATCATTATTATTATCATTATTATTAATATCCGTCATCAATAATAATAATAATGGGAGGTATCAATTGATGTGAAGAGTATAATTACCTGGAGATCAAAATTAACTCAAAATGTCCCCAAGAAAATCACAAAATATAGAATTCAAAAAGGCAGATCGGTAATAACATTGTTAAACGGAGTTTTGTGGGATAACAACATAAGAATAGATAGCAAATTAGAAATTTATAAATCCATAATTCGAAGCACGCTAACATTCGGTGCAGAAACTTGGCATCTGAATAAAAATTTGAGTTTAAAGCTTATGTCTACCGAAATGGATTCTTACAGACGCTCAACTAGACATTCTAAATTGGAAAAAAAATCAGAAATACAATCATCACACAACAAATGAAAGTCCGAAATTCAATATTAGATTTTGTGAGATACAGACAACTAGAATAGTATTGTCATATACGTAGGATGCCAGACAAGCTTTGGAATGGATTCCACCTGAAAAAGGAAAGAGAGGTGGACCAGATTTAAATGGATGGATGATGTAAGAAGACATATGAGGGAGCTAGGTCTGGAAGAATTGGAATGAGAAGATAGAGAAGAATGGAGAAAGAAGATACAAATTTAAAAAGCTTTGGGCATAGGAAGATGTTTTATTACACTATAAACCTGTTTATAAATAAGTAAATAATAATATTAATAATACAAATATTAATACTTCCAAATAGTACGTTTTTTCTTTAAGAATGAATATACAGAATAAAATAGAAAGCACTTTAAGAATTAAAAAATATTAACCTCACCGGGAATCAAACTTGCGACTTCTTGTATAAAAATCGCCACTAAGCACTGAGCTACGCTTTCGCTACCTTGTTGCATTTAGAAAGAATACTCTTCAAGGGAAGAAGGAAAAGGTATTGTAGCACTACTGTAAAATTAGTTTACTCGTGTGAATCGCGCGTTAGAACTTGAAAATATTCGAGATCAAGAGTCGGCCCATTCTTTTTGTCGCTAAGTGTACATTGTGCAACAAAAAATGTGAACGCTACAATATCGAATTATGCACAAAGACGACAAAATCATTAAACCAATATGCAAAGCACAAACAGAAAAATCTTATTTTAATCTTAATGGTCATTTGGCTACAATAAGAATAACAAAAAAAAGTATCTTATCTAGATCCATGCATTTGAAGTTCCCAATGAACAGGACTTGATCTCAAGATTCGTCAAATCAGCACGAGATGGCAACATTATAGATGAAGATTCCAACGGAAATCCGGTAGTAATAATGTCTGCAGGGTACCCGAATCAACTTATAGAAGGAATAAAAGTGTATATAATGGCACAAAAATTATCCTTAATTTAGATAATTATTCCAGAGAAGAAATTTTAATAAATGAAGGAGTTCGGCAAGGGTGTACATTATCACCTTACATTGTTTAATATATATTATGACGATGTTATAGGAATACAAATTAATAAGGAAATGTATATGAATATTTTAATGTATGCAGACGATCTGGTAATTATACATAAGTCGGAGGACGATTTACAAAGAGCCATTTACATGTTGAATCAATTAGGACTCTATTATAATCTCAAAGTCTCAACTTCAAAAATTAAAAGTTTGGCTTTTCAGGGCAAAGTGTCAGTCAGAGCAAAAATAGTGGTCAATAATGAAATAATAGAACAGATAGCACAATTTAACTATCTTGGTTCAGATATAACATATGGCTATGGTTGGGATATACATAATAAATTAAACCAAAGCTAATGATGTGTGGCACCATAAGAAGAACCCTCCGAAAGACTGCAAAAGAAACTCAGCTCAGATTTTATAAAACTATGGCTGTTCCTGTTTTTTATATGGATCTGAATCTTGGGTACTTACAAAAAAGATATCTCACACATTCAAGCCACTGAAATTAAATTTTTAAGATCTGTAAAAGGATGTACACGCATGAATAGATTTACACAATGAATCAATAAGAAATGAACTGGAGATAATTTGAATAGTTGATAAACTAGAAGAGCACAGATACCAATGGAAAGAACATTTAGACATAATGGACAATACAAGATTACCCAAAAAGATCAACACCTACAAACCACATGGGAAAAGATCTTTGGGACGGCCAAGGAAACGATGGACTTGAGACCGGAACAGGTCGCATTGACCTAATCCTGGAAAGGAAGAAGAATAATAATAATATCTGCTGAAGATAATAGGGGCTCATCTTGAAAACTGCAATTCCCGTGTTTAAAAAAAGAAAGAAAAAACACGAAATGTGAAGAAAGATATGACTCATTCCTACATTGAATAATAATTTAAATTTCTAAATGTGTTTATAAAAACATCAAATAATGAAAAACAAATTAAAGTTCCAAAGTGATTATATAGTTGAAATATTAATAAACTCCTTACAAAAAAAGGTCCTAATATATAGTACGTATCTCTTTGATGTTATCATTGCTTCTACTCTACCGGACATGGAAATCATCCACGTTTTAGTTCCATTAGATGGGATTTGGCGCCATTTTCCATTAGAGTTCTTTTCAATTCCTAATTACAGGATATAGACCTTCCTAGAATTTTTATTTCAAGATAATTCTAAACGTATTCTATTGGTTTAATGTGAGCGGATTGAGGTTGGATTTTAATGTATTTTGGTTTACTGTAAAGAAGCCAAATCCTAGTACTCAGTGATGTAAATTTGTATTATTATAAAGATTTAAATTACAACCAAAACCTCATAGGCTTGTGGTCAGCGTTTCTGACTGCAGTTCATGAGGTCCCGGGTTCAATTCCCGGTCAAACCACAGACATTTTTCCTTAAAGAGAATTATTCCTGTGGTTGCTCATGGTCTGGAATTTAGGTTAAGTTTAGGTTAAGAACTCTCATTAATTCATAAAAAAAATTATAATAAATATTGGCACATCAAAGACTGAAGTTATTTTAATAAATAGAGGTGTAAGACAAGGGTGTAGTTTATCACCTACACATTTAATTTGTATATTAATTGACATCAACCAAAATTGGAAAAGTAATGTTAAATTAGGTAAATGAATGACCGTTTAAAATATTTAATGTATGCTGATGTTGTGGTTATTATTCAAGAAAATGAACATAATTTGCAGTACTCTGTACATTGATTAAATAAGTTATATGCCAATAATATAATTTTAAAATATCAAAAGAAAAAACAAAATTGTGGCACTTTGGGGAAATGGACATATATGATCAAAAATTATAATAGAAAACAAACCTCTAGGACAACTAACAAATTTTAACTATTTGGGTTGCAATTTTACTATAAACACAAAAACTGAAAGAGACATAAATATGAAATTGTCGAAATTTCAAGTGATATGCGGAAGTATATACATAAAATATTAAAGAACAAAACAAGCAGAGATACTAGATTGAAGTATTATAAAACATTGGCAGTTCCTGTACTACTTTATGGAAGTGAAACTTGGGAAACGACCAAAAATTACTGAGTAGAATACAAAACGTTGAAATGAACTTCCCTAGAAGAACAAAAGGCTGCACAATATTGGATCGGATGAAGATTGAAGACATAAGAAAAGAGTTAAATATATATCCATTGAATGATCAAATCAAAGAATACAGAGATGAATGATTTAGACATGTAGAAAGAATGAATGTAACAAGGTTACTGAAAGTAGCATTTAACTACAAGCCAAGATGTTCAAGGAATGTGGGAAGGCCAGTGAAAAGATGTGAGGTGGAACAGGCAATTTGCCTAGCTCGCGAAGAGAGGAAGAAGAACTCTCCTGGCGCTTCTTTATCATTTACCACCCACCATATCAACGGGATATCGTAACTCCGCCAGGTGCCACAACCTAAGAAATGGATTACAATTCCGCCAATGTCAGTAGAGAAAACCAGATATGTCATCAAAGAGAACCTGGTGGCATTGGACAAAAAAAACTTAATTGATATTAGAAAAAGAATACCGTATATTCTTGTTATACGTATTTTATACATGTCAATACCCTACATTTCAATTGTATAAAGTTACGACTATTCGACTAGAAAAATTTTACACCCTTTTAGCATCTCCTGAGAAGATTCACGTCACAGTAGGCACACACACGGAGGTAGTTGTGAGTTCTGTTATATCTCGTCTAACTGTAAATTTATATATTATAGTCTGCCCGTCCACCGCTGTGGTCTCGAGGTAGCGTGCTGCATTGTCAAGCAGCGGGCCTGGGTTCGATACCCGGTCGGGACAAGCTTCCTGGGTGAGGTTTTTTTCGGGGTTTTTCCTCGCCTGTAAACCAAATGTCAGGAAGCTTAGGGCCCAACGGTCCCCGAAAACCATCCGGCCTTCACCATCATCCTTATCATTCTCATCACCATCCTTCACCGGTGTGCAAAGCATGGGGAAGGTACCACACCTATAATTCCCTGGTAAAGCTGCAGAGCATAGGATGAAAATGCTATGATTGCAGTAAAATACATGTCCTCGGGCAGAATTACTATGGATGGATAGTCTGCCCATCGATTGTGTAGAAAAATTCGCAAGCTTTCCGATTAGATATCTTTCTCGCTTGAAGTCCAAGAGCGTAACTAGTAATGTCACGTGATCTGTTCTCCCTTCTGCACTTTCTTCCGCGGCCTAATTGGCCGTGCATTTTTGCACGCCTCCTGTATAGTTGGCTTATTTCGAACATCTTCTCTACATATTCTACGGACAGACTAGTCTTAAGTTTCAAGCTGATGTCATCAAAGAATAAATAAATCAGTTTCATTATAACAAAGTTATTGTTATGGTATTATGAAATACATAAACGCCAATAACCAAGTATGAAAATAATCATAACGGCAATACAATACTGTGAATTTTAAAAGCGAAACCAGATGCAGAGTTATGAAATAATGAAGGCAAAATATGATTTAACATTCGTAACAAACACGTGTTTGCATTATGACATTCAGAGTAATTATGACGATAATTATACAGGCATTTTGTGAAGCTAATTGACGTGTTGTTAGATAATAATGATATTGCAAACATCAACTTTGCATAGAGTTGATATCACAGGTACATAAAACAAACATGCTAATGTGAGTCATATTAACCAGTTTTCAGTCACAACTATCACACAATTTAGTTATTTTAATAACATACATTTTACAAAGTTTGAATAAACAGGTTGAATTTGAATTGCTTGAAAACGTGTACGCTGCCAGCAGAGAAAATTAAGTGCATGTGGTAAAATAAAAATACATGAAATTCTGAGAAATGTTAATTATGAATATAGATTTATTTACCTTTAGGCTGTTTTTTTTTCGCTCTACAGGCTTGTTAAGGTAACACAGAAAATAAAATACAATTAAAATACAAGAATTATGGATCTAAATGCTAATATTAATTATTCTTAATTATTACTAATTCATCATTATCATCATCATAGTACATTCACGAATTTAGGTAATTTGTTGACCTGTTTCAGCCTAAAAAAAAAAAAACATCCAAAAGTCTTTTCAATGGACGTCCTGGTCTTCTTCTTCTTCCTGCAGGTTGATATCTTAACATTTGTTTGGGTATCTTGTGATCTTCCATTCGATGAATATGTTGCATCCATCTTGACTTATAATCAGAATTTTTGTTTTCTAAAGGTTCCATGTGTGATTCTTCTAAGCTGTCTTCATTTTTTTTTGTGTGATCTAGTAGTGTGTATCATGCAGTCCTCAGAAGGTGTCTCATTTCAGCAGATCTAAAGTCTCTGTATATCTTTCTGTTTCAACGTTCATACTTCGCTATCATACAAAAGAGTTGGAAGAGCTTTTAATCTTGAATGTTTTTGGACTAACTGTGGTTTGAAGATAGAATTTATTAACCCTAAAATTCTTAAAAATTTAGATATTTTTGCATTTACATCATTTTCTTCCTCATATGAGATATTGCATCCTAGATATGTAAAATTATTAACCTGCTCCAAAATTGTATTGTCAAGTACAATTTTACTTCTGACAGGATCTACACCTTGAAATGCCATAATTTTTGTTGCTTAATTATTAGTAATTTAAATATTATATTAACTATACGCCGTAGCGTAGTGGTTAAGGCACTGAACTACAAGCCGGGGGGTCGAGGGTTCAAGTCCCGTTTCGGTCAGGATTTTTAAACTGACCCAAACCCTCTGGCGGCACTATGGCCCTGGGATCGACTCAGCATCTAACGAAAATGAGTACCAGACGCTTGTTCTGGGGGTAAAGGCGGCCGTCACGCAGGGCTGACAACCCGGCTGACATAAAGTGCCGATTGTCTAGAAAATGTGGGAGCCTTAACCTCCTACTACCCAAAGGGCCTCCTGAGGCCTGTTGTGGGATCACTTTACTTTACTTACTATATTAAACCAGAAACGATGAAAATAATAATAATAATAATAATAATTTATTTTAGCTGGCAGAGTTAAGGCCATAAGGCCTTTTCTTCCACTCAACCAGTGAATAGTAGAATTATACAAAAATTACATACATATTACAATTTTAAGATATTATTATTATACAGACTAAACAAAATACAATGATGATGTGATCTAATACTAGCTAATACCAACAAAAAAATGGAATATAATACAATTAAAACAATATAGAATAAAGTAGGTAGCTTCCTAAATGATTATTTATAGAATGGTGTATATAGTTGTTATGCAGTTAATGTTTTCATTGTATTGAACTTCATCATCATCATCATAGTACATTCACGAATTTAGACCATTTGTTGACCTGTTTCGGCCTCAAGAGAAACACCATCCAGAAGTCTTTTGAGTGGACGTCCTGGTCTTCTTCTTCCTGCAGGTTGATATCTTAACATTAGTTTGGGTATTGAACTTAAGATATCATTTAATTTGTATGTAAATAATGATAGCGATTGACAGTCCGTGACATGACTGAGAAGCGAGTTCCATGCTCTAGTCACAGATATCGTGTTACACATCGTGTTCATAAGTCTTTCCAACATTAAAACTTCCTGTAAGATGAACACTATAAACGTTACTATATTATAAGAAGTCAATAAAAGAACGAAACCACAAAATTTAAATTTAAAAGTGCCAACTAGTTTCAATAGCGAAGCTATCATTTTCAAGACTGATTATTGACTAAAGAAAAACAAATTAAAATACTTAAACAAAATAACATTTAAAATTTTGACTAAATCACATGACGAGATTAATAATTTTAAAAGACTTTGTGACATCATAGATTCTCTTTTAATTAAAGAAAAGAGGGCGCTGACTGGAATAGGAGCCTTGTAATTATTCATACTTTTATGTTTATTTTTATAAATTTCTAAACTTTCAAGAACGTCAAGGAATTTGAGATTAATAATAATAATAATAATAATAATAATAATAATAATAATAATAATAATAATAATAATAATATTTTTTATTATTCCGGCTTTTACAATGAATATACATTTTTCCGGTACTCATGTTCACAGTTAACTACACATTTGTTTCAACACATTTTTCCATTCCTGTCTGTTCATCCATATATCTTCTTCTATTTCCCATTCCATCTTAGTTTCATTGATTCCCTGAATCCACGTAATATTTGGTCAACCCTTCTTTTTCCTTCCCTGTGGTTCCCAATCCATGATTATCTTAGGTAGTCTTCCTTCTTCCATCCTTCTAATGTGTCCATACCAATTTAATTGTTTCTTCTTTATAAAATCTAATGTTGAATATTGTACCTGCATTTTTTTCTTTTATATATGAATTTCTGATTTTATCCTTCCTGGATATTCTTGCAGCACATCTCCAGTAGTCCATTTCAGTGGCGAGTAATTTTTTTTTTTCATTTGTGCATTTAAAGCCCACACATCAGCTCCATAGATTATAATGCTTCTGATTATTGTATTGAAAATAGTTTTTTTTTTTGTTTCTTTGAAGATATGTTTGTCCCATACTATTCCATTTAGGGCAGATATAGCATACTTTCCTATATTGATCCTGTTTCTTATCTCTGTTTCTTGTTTACCATCATTAGTAATTAATAATAATAATAATAATAATAATAATAATAATAATAATAATAAATAATAATAATAATATTATTATTATTATTATTATTATTCTTCCTTCCAAGTATTAGGCCAAGGCCTGTTACGATCCTATAGAAAATTTTCCCTCCAGTGTTTTGATCCTTCCGGGCAATTCTCGTATAAGACTTGAAAGCATAATCGGTTGCTGGCCAAAGGAAAGCAAGACCAGTGATGGGGCTGCCATCTTATAGCCTCTGGTCAGGCTTTTCTGAAGAAGAAAAGAAAATAAAGGAAAGAAGAAATGGAAGAAAGGAAAGACTTCCTAGCCCTCGGATGCTCTAATAGCATTGGAGTCGAAAAAAAACAAGAGTTAACCAAGAGAGGTTAGATAGTAAAGTTAAAAGAGTGCAAAACACAAGTAAGTGGAAGAAATGTTAATAATAATATTAATAATAATATTATTAATAATAATAATATTAATAATAATATTAATAATAATATTAATAATAATAATAATAATAATAATATTAATAATACTATTAATAATAATATTAATAATAATATTAATAATAATAATGTTTTATTTATTCTGGCAGAGTTAAGGCCATAAGGCCTCCTCTTACACTCAACCAGCGCAAATACAAATAAATATTTGCCAATATAGATATATACGATACTAATTATAAAGAGTTAAAAATATATTAAATGTAGCAATGTAAATTTCATATGCAAATAACATTGTATACGTTAATAACAACAATAATACTTAAGGTAACAACAACAATAATAATAATAATAATAATAATAATAATAATAATAATAATAATATGATAAATTTTAGGAGAAACACCAATTAATATATGTACCTGGGCAATGATGAAGTTGTGGTTAGAGCAAATATAAATTTAAATTTTTTTAAAGGATGTCAATGTCCGGCAGCCCCTTATTTCTTGTGGTAGGGAATTCCAGTTGAGCGAAGTGAAGATAGTATATGACATGGAGTGATGTGATGTCCTATGTTGCGGTATATTAAGCAATTGACTATGTTGTGAGTGTGTAAGTTATGGCTGTAGGATAGATACTGGAAATAAACGATAAATAAAATGACCGATCTAACCAGTCTGTATTACTTTTATCATTAGCATGACCATAATTAGAAATATGTTGAGCAATCCCAGATTTGTCAATTCTATTCAACCGAAAATGGGCAATATGCTCTTTAAATCTAGTTAAAATAAATCATCTTGTTTGTCCAGCACATTTCTTATCACAGTTTTTACACCCGATCTCATAAATGCCGGATTTAAATAAAAATCAACTTTATCTTTAGGATTTCCGAGGATGCTATGTAACAAAGGATCGGTAGTATAAACTAATTTAATATCTAATCCTTTAAATAGTCACAGTTTTAATTACTATTTTGTGTAACTATTTTAATTTGTTTTTCTTTAGTCAATAATTTATCTTGAAAATGATAGCTTCGTCAATAAAACTAGTTGGCTTTTTTAAATTTTAATTTGGTGATTTGGGTCTTTTATTGACTTCATAAAATATAAATTTATCATAAGTAATTTCCAAATTATCGATAAATTCACGACTCACGAAGTGAGCAGTGAATTCATCTAGAGAATTTGGAAATCAAGAGTGATATTTGTTAGGGCTATTTAACGAATAAAATTAAGCTGTTTACTCACAAATCATTATTTAACTATAGTTATTTTAAAATATTTATATATTTAATGTAAATGGCGATGCTTGAAAACAAATGAGAAACGATAGGTATACTTCATCTGCTTCTTTTGTTTATCACTGCAACCAGATCATACTATTTATTTTCAAAGGAACGCAATATTGTAAGAATGCTCTCTAGTGGAGAAAAAATGAAATACATCAAACTGTATATTAATTCATTTCTGATGTCGTATGATGTAAATATGACAATTATATTTTTCTGGATTATTACCTGGGAAAAAATACATTTAAGAAAGTGCAAACAGTGGTTTCATTCTTTGGTGTTATAATAAATTGCTACAAATGTTTTTATATTAACTCCTGCAAGGGCTATGTGTTGACATCTATGCACTATATATATATATATATATATATATATATACACACACAATCTGGTAGCCGTATTTCTTACAGGCTCAGTCACTGCAAAATAATGGTCAGACCTGTTCAGAATATTAAAAAGGAGGAGCTTCCTTTAATATGGCAAATTTAACACTGATAAATATTTCGTGAAACACGACTCTGATTGGTTGTAAAACAGAAATCATTGAAACATGATTGGTCATTGACTCTCCCATTTGGGGCATGAGTTAAATAGTCACCAGTAAGATCCTTCTATTGTGTTAATATACAATTTAGAGTTGTGTGGTTCGTAGCAGATGAAAGACAACCTCTCAAAGTTTATAAAGCAATGTCAGTGTACTTCATCTATTTAAGCACTATTATGTACTAATTTTTGTTTTTCCAAATGAATGTTTCTTCGTTGCTGAAAATTGAAAAACAAATTGGTATGGTTATGAATATTTTGCACCTACGTCTCCGCACCGATATTTTCTAAAATATGTGTATAGAATTCCTATGATCTTCCTGATAATTATCGCGCTGGACAAGTTGCCAGGATTTTTTTTAAAGAAAATGAAGTTCTTATCGCTAATCACTCTAGTCTATATTCAGTGTCTAGTGTCTGAATAAAATAGAATAACTATTACCCCATGTGTAATTCTACACGTTATATATGCAACCTCCGTAAATCATACCACATAACTCCAGTATTTGAAATGTTGTCTTGGCTCCAATTGGAAGACAAGCGAAAGATACATTGCCTCTGCTTCTTATACAACACTTTGTCCACCACATCACCCCTTTATATTTCTACTCGCTTCCATCCGCTATCCTCCCATCATAACTTAAACGCACGATCGAGGGAAAATTCAACTCTAGCTGTTCCTCTACATCGAATATCTCACTATCCTTCATCCTTTCTTGTTTCAGCCACCCGACTCTAGAATTCCCTCCCCTCGTATATCAAGGACTGCCAGACTCAAAAACAGTTCAAAACAACTCACTTCGTATTTCCTTACACAATATAATATAACCGTGTTCCATGTATTCTTTTGTTCTTTCTTTATATTTTTAAATGTTCTTACCAAGCCAATTACTTAAACTAATTATAGGTTATTATTATTATTATTATTATTATTATTATTATTATTATTATTATTATTATTATTATTATTATTATTATTTGAGAATAAAGTTCTTATGAAAATTGTTGGACCAAAGAGAGATGAGCAGACAGGGGAATGGAGAAGACTTATAACAATTAATTACGTGGTCTTTACAGGAAGCCAGTTATAATGAAAACAGTTAAGTCTCGTAGATTGCAATGGGCAGGACATGTGGCACGAATGGGGAATGAAAGACGTGCATGGAAGCTTCTTGTAGGAAAACCAGAGGGAAAACGCCCAGTTGGTAGACCAAGAATGAGGTGGGAGAATAACATTAACTATGATTTGAGGGAAGTAGATTATACAGGGGATGATTGGAAAACATTGGCTAAGGATAGGGATGTATGGAGAGCTTAAGTCCGCGTGGCCATAAACCTGCGGGTTCGATAGTGTCAGTGAATTAGTTAGTTATTACTATTATTATTATTATTATTATTATTATTATTATTATTCCTATTTATCTTTCTTTCCCTTGTCAACCTTATATTGTGTAGCCTTTATCTACTATGTATAATTATTTAACATGTAGATAATTCATAATTGTTGATATCTGTATAATTTAACCCTGGAGAAGTGGAAGAGAATACCTCACGGTCTTAACTCCATCAGGTAAAATAAATAAATAAATATACTTCTATGAAACAAAAACCCGATAGCATAATGAAATTTATAAGTGATTGTACATTTCTTTTAATTCTTCACGTTGATTGCTAACACTGAACAGCAGAATGTTTAAAATTAATTATAATTATTATATGTATAATTTAACCCTGGTGAAGTCGAAGAGAGGACCTTAGGGTCGTAACTCCATCAGGTAAAATCTTATAGGCTATATAAAAATTAATGTTTGTTTGTTTGTATATTTGTATATTTGTTCATACTTTATGCGCGGCCATACCGCTGATCCGATTATGATGGGGTTTTTTGCAAAATGTTCAGGAGATTCCCGGGATGAACATAGGCTATAAGAGAGTTGTGATACTCAACTCTTGTACCCTTAAAAATCGCCCTTGTAGTGGAAAACGTGAAAAAGTAGCTCTTTGGACGCTTAAATGGCTTACGCTGCCTAAACCATAAGAAATACACAAAATTAATGTACGCAGAATTGAATATCTCAAAAAGCTCTACAAAAAAGTCTGCGACAGCATATGTTTATCTCTTACGGATAACTCACAAAAACCATTTTTGTCTTTCATTAATACCAAGAGTCCCTTATCTCTTACGGATAACTCACAATAACCATTTTTGTCTTTCATTGATACCAAGAGTCTCGCGCCGTAGTCGACTATGGGACTTACGCTGGTTCGAGTCTCTATGGGGGAAGAAATTTCTCTTATGGAATGTCGGCCAGTATGTGTCAGAAATGCTAGCTGGGGGAAAAAAAAACTGTTTTGATTCACTCTCATCAATTTATTTATTTTATTTTTTCACTCTAATATAGTTATATAACGGTTCTTAACTTATCTGCAAAGGAGGGTACAATTTAATGTTCATGACTATGTGACGTCATCATTCACAAACAGAAGGCTGTAAGAGGTTTTCTTGCGAACTTATTTAATAATATCTAATTATGTCCTAATTTCTGAATTGTATGGTAAAAAGTAATACAGTTGTATAAATTTGCACGAGGGAAAGAAGCGCCTCGGTAATAATCTACTGGTTTCAATGCAGCAATTGCCCTTCTCCGAAGTGGACAATTTTAACCCCCCACTAGCGCGAGGTTGGAAGGTTACATTATAAGTCCTATGGGTCCTATAAACGTTTATAACATCCACACAATCCCATTCTAATTCCTGAAATACAAAAGGTCCAAAAGCTTTAATGCTAACAACACAAGGTAGGCGAGATTCATTTTGCCACTCAAGTTTTCTATTACAAGGAATTATTTCGTTCTAAATAATACTCGAGCCTCCACTAAAAGCACATTGTTATAATGTAGAGACCTATATACTATCCAAAATCGATAAAAAAAATAAATAGAGTTTCTCCTTTATGAGCTCCGTTATGCTTTCCTAAACAAAAGAATGTCCGCTCTGCTTCAAGAGTATTATACGCATTGTAAGTAAAGGCGTCCTTACTATACACGCTGATTTCATAATGAAGATGTTAGACTTTACTACAAAATTACTCGTTAGAAAATAATTAAAAGAGGAAAAACACTAGCTATAGTCGGTTCAGTGATTTAGTTTACAGGCGCTATTTTGCACGCATAAGTAGGTCTATTTTGCACGCAAAAGTATTTATAATATCAAGCGGCGTTGTCACGCTTCAGATTTTTTTTTACATTCATTTAGCCTGGTGGAGTTAAGGCCATGTGGCCTTCTCTTCCACTCACCAGGACAAACATATATTACATAAGAATATAACAATCTTAATTAACTCTAATATTAAACACTAAGTAAAAATTTGATCAAAAGATAATATCTAATATACATATTACGATCTATAATACAACCAGTTAATATTAGTTAAAATTAATACTAAAACTAATAATAAAATGTATACAAGCAAGACATATTAAATTGTCCCTGTCTAGTGTATATAAAAAACAGGAAAATAATGAGATATAGAAAACTAATTTTACGATTATAAAATATTTAAAACAAAACAAATAAAAATATTTGTCATTCTTAATATTATTTACATAAATAATTTAATATATTAATATTGCTAAAAGAATACTATCAGTGAGGTGTATAAGTTAGTTTGTTATTAAATAATTCTTTAGTTTGTTTTTGAAGGATGTTATAGTTTGACAGTCTCTGACATAGGGCGCAAGGGAATTCCATGTTTTGGTAAGTGACACCGTAAAATATAATGAATAATATACAGTGTGATGAGGCGGGATATAAAGGACAATGTGCTGATGGGATCGAGTGTCAAGATTATGTGTGTCGGATAGTCTGATGAAGCGGCGTGATAAATAATTAGGCGATGATGTGTAAAGTATTTTATAGAGAAGGGATAGGGAATGGACAGTTTTATTCACTAGAATAAATTTTTACCAACTAAAGATACTGCAAAAGATAAAAGTTGCAAAGCTGTTAAGATAATTATATCCACGTGGAGTAGACATGGAAACGTCACCTAAAAATGCAAAGACATTATTGGCACAGACTATTTTCAGTTTTTTGTTATTGAAGCGGCGTCTTAGAAGCCTCTAACGACAACTCCCCGGCTCTACAGGCAGTAACAATGCATTTTTTTTTAACCAGAGGGAAACAGTTGCCTTTGATGTCGCCTATAAGCTAAATGACAAAGCCGATAGTTTTATTAGAGAAATTAAAACACTACTTATTATCAAATACGAGCAGAAAAAAAAACCTCAAAGAAAATAATATTTATTAACATACGTAATGGCGACTCTAATCGGATGTTGGAGTTCATCATCTTCATCAACAATCACGGATTAAGCACATGTGGCTTGTTCCGGTCTCATAGATTCTCATTCAAAGAGTTGAATCCATCTCTTTTTCGGTCTACCAATATTCCTGTCTCCTCTTGGTTTGCAATTAAGTATAATTTTTGGTGCGTTCATATTTTATTCTTTGAACATGTTATTCTCTATCTCTAGATGATTTTATTTTATCTAAAAGTGTAAAAACATTTAGCTCATTTCTAACATCTTCACTTCTTGTTTTATCTAGAAGTCTGCAGCCAACTACACTTCTCAGAAATCTCATTTCAGCTGCTTCTATGATCTTCTCTTCTCTTTTAGTTAAAACCCAAAATTCACTACTATACAACAATAAGGGAACTGCCATTGATTTATAAAATATTAGTTTCGATTCCTTTCTTGTATTATTAAATAGTCTCTTAATTGTGCCATTATATATATATATATATATATATACATATTCCACCGCTGTAGTCTCGAGGTAGCGTGCTGACTTGTCACGCAGCGGGCCCGGGTTCGATCCCCGGTCGGGGCAGTTTTTCTGGGTGAGGTTTTTATCGGGATTTTTTCTCACCTGTAAGACAAATGTCAGGAAAACTTTAAGGCCCAAACGGTCCTCGAAATCATATGGCCATCATCATCATCCTTATCATTATCGTCAACGGGAAGCTACCACACCTACAACTCCCTAGTAAAACTGCAAGCATATCATGAAAATGCTATGATTGCAGTGAAGGACCTGCCTTCGGGCAGAATCACTATGAATTTATTAAGTGCGTTAAAAAGATTTTCATCTCTAAAATAGGAGATTGTATAACCCAGGTATTTAAAATGGTTCACTTGTTCAACGGGTTTCACCTCCAGAATTATGTTATCTCTTACGGTATCTGATCCTTTAAAAACTAAGATTTTCATTTTACTTACTGATATTCTAAAATTATAATTCTGTATAATGTTATTTAATAGAAAGAGTGATTTCTGTAGACTATCTTCTGAGAACTTGGTCAACTGCAAAATGTAAGGTGTCCAAAATTTTATTTCTTATTTTGAAATGTGAGTCCAAATTTTATTTTAGAAAATCAAAGTATAGAACAGGTGTCTAGTTTCAAATATTTGGGCTGTGATGTTGGCTACAATGTGGAAACAGATATTGACTCCAAAATAAATCAATTTCAGACGGTGTGTGGAACAATACAGAGAACATTCAAAAATAAAATTAGAAAAGAAACAAAGATAAAAACGTATAATGTTATGGCCGTTCCCACAATATTGTATGGATGTGAAACTTGGGCTCCAATGAAAAAATAGAAGGATAGAATACAGACGGCGGAGATGAGGTTCCTAAGACAAGTTAAAGGATGTACAAGACTTGATAGTATAAGAAATGAGGATATAAGAGAAGAATTGAAAGTACAGCCTTTATTGTATAAGGTCACGAATTACAAACAGAAATGGATTGATCATATGGATGGAATGAGTAAGGAGAGATATCCATTGTTAGCAAGAAATTATCAAGCAAGAGGAAGACGTGATGTTGGAAGACCTAGAAGACGTTGGGCTGATGCATTATGAAGTCGGAACGGGCAATTACCTAATCCCTGGAGTGATGATGATGATGAGTCCAAATTTATCTGTCATTTATATACGATATCGCCAATATAAATATTAAAAAGGGAGGATGAAAGCCTACATCTCTGTCTTACACCTCTATTTATTGTGGCTGTTATATTCTTTTTATTTTTCACTCCAGTTTCTGTTGTTATTTTATTTTCTACATGTAGACTTTTTATTACAGTTATTAAATGTTGAGGCACGCTTTTCTTTTTCATTATATTCCACAATTTATTTCTGTTAACTTTGTCAAATGCATTTTCAAGATTTATAAATGCCATAAAATTTGGAGTTTCAAAATCTAATTAACTTTTCCTACAATATGTTATGTTGTCTATAGTCACATGTCAGGTACAGTAAGTACATACCGCGACTAAGATGAAAATACACAACTGGTTTAGAAAGAGAGTCAGGTATTTTAGAGGGTTTCTCTGTTGCCTACAACATATATGTACTGTAGCTGTGAAACGTAGTGTAGGAATACTGTAGTAGGCCTATACAAGATATTGAATTCTAGATTTCCAATAGAATGAAATCACTTTTGGTAATAATGGATGTGAAATACCTAGAAGCTGCCTGTCGCCGAGAATGGGTTCGAATATAGCAAAGTATAACATGGTGTTAGAGCAATAACAGCGACGAAGGAGGTAGAGATGTAATGTTATTCCATGAATACAGTGTTTGTACAGGTGCTAGCATCTCTCAGATTTCAGCATTACACTAACAACTTGCTATTATTATTGCAACGATAGTATTTAGAAGCACATAGCTATTAAGTGCTAGTTGTCGTGTAAAGCCGGATTTACCTACATATCTCTAACGTATCCACCTTAATAATCCCCGGTCTTGAGACTATTATTACAGACATTTTTGTTGTAATAACAGACTATTAAATGAAGGACTAAATGGTATTACTAAGCATACCCTTAAATTACGTACTTTTAAATTATAATGAAAAATTAGTCCTTTTCTTCTTCCTTTCATGTGATAGAACTAGTGGTCTGTTACGGTCTCAATTCAACGTTTGAAGGGTCTGCCCAAAGATCTCTTGCCTGGTGGCTGGTAATTTAAGATTTGACGTGAGATTATTGTTCTGCTCATTCTTCTTACGTGACATTTCCAGTTGTTTCTGAATTTTTGTACATATTCCATGACTGATTCTGTTCGTAATTCTTTGAGAATCTCAGAATTAATTTTATGGTCTGTTCTTGAGTAACCTGCAGTACGTCTGATAAATTTCGTTTCTGCCGCAGTTAGTCTTTGTTCATCTATACTGCGAATTGTCCAGGCTTCGCTGCCGTAACATAATATAGGTCTGGCTAGTGTTTTATAAATTCTAGTTCGTATGTGTTGCTGTACTGAATCATGAATATACTATCCTAATCGAATTCATTCAATTAAAATTCTTCTTTCTTCTTCTTCCTCCTCTACGCATTGAAATAAGGATTTTACTGTGCGCTAATGTTGGGCGACATATAAAGAGGGATTTTAATGTGGGTTCTTCTTCTTTTGGTTTAAGGTTAATAAAAGGATTGTTTGGGTTTCTCAGTACTTGAGAAATTAGGTAACTCAGATTGGATTTCGGTGGAGTTGAGGTTCTTTCTCAGGGATGACAAGAGATGCTGGCGGACACAAAGCTATGTGAGACCAAATTTCACTGACTATTTAACTCATGTCGCAAATGGTAGTCAATGACCAATCACGTTTCAATTAATTCTGTTTTACACCAATGACAGTCGTGATTCACCTCGCTCTTTATCGATATTTCTTTATCAGCTCCTGCTTTTGTGATAAAGATAGCTCCTCCTTTTTTAATATTCTGAACAGGTTAGACCATTATTTTTCTCCAACAAATACATTGAATATAGCAAATAATGTATAGATTCAATGATTTTACTGAGTTGTTTATTCAAAATATAAATTTAATACACAAGTGATCTTCTTGGTGATATAATATTAAAATATATATGTAGTCAATATGCCCATTTCACCAATTAATGTTTTAAAATGGTCAACAAGTTTCTACAGCCAAGCTGTCATTCTCAAGACCAGCAGATATCTGGTCTTGAGAATGACAGCTTGGCTGTAGAAACTTGTTGACCATTTTAAAACATTAATTGGTGAAATGGGCATATTGACTACATATATATTTCAAAATATAAATGATTAACCTATAATGTTGATTATAATAGTTTGATGTGTTTCATTATTTCTCTACTAGAGTGCATTCTTACAATATCGCGATCCTATTTGGCAATAAATAATATGATCGAGATGCAGTGAATATACATAACCTCACATTTCTAATTTGTTTTCAAACATCTCCGTTTACATTAACTATATAAATATTTTAAAACACCGGTACCTATATTAAAATAATTATTTTTTTAGTAAAGAGCTTAATTTTATTCGTTAAATAGTCCTAACAAATGCCACTCTTGATTACCAAATTCTCTAGATAAATTCACGACTCACTTCGTGAGTCGTGAATTTATCGATTATTTGGAAATCACTCGTGGCATTACTTATGATAATTTATTCTTTAAACAAATCACACTGATACACTTTGAACAGTTGCAGTAATTGAATATGAACGGTAAGGATTTCAAGATTCGAAGATATATTGCTGAATGTAATGTCGCGTTATGTATTGTTGTGAATTTTTTAAGTATAAAACCGCGATGTTGTAAATTAGTCAGGTCCGTAAATTAGATATTGGTACTTTGATTATCGATCCATGATGGTGACCGTTCAACCTCAACTTGTGGTTACGTTTCAACTTCATCTCACTTGAGTTCTATCAATTAGGAAACCTCGGCTTCCCCTACTCGTATGGTACCTTGAGATCGTTACCTTTGCCTTTACATAACGAATAATTCAATTGGAGGATCACCCATTCCGTCATCGGGAGTAGGGATCACGTTTTCCTGATAGATTACGAAATCACCAAGTGTTTCTCGGTTTACCCTCTCTCCACAGAGTACAATCAACATCATAAGTTTTGACTCCTTCCAATCTGGGATTTTCGACCTAAGTCCACCCACGCTATAGGCCTACTTCAGCTGTTTAGGATTTCTCCTAGTGCGTTGACCTATATTTCGCGCCCTTAGATAGCTTCGTGTTTTCTCATCTTTGTTTATTTGCCAATACTATGATTGCAGTGAAAAACCTGCCCTCGGGCAGAATTACTATGGATGGATGGATATTATCACCCAGAAAACTTGTCCCGACCGCGAATGAACCCGGGCCCCCTGGGTGACACGGCAGCACGCTACCTCGAGACCACAGCGGTGGACTTTTTCTGAAATTACATACTCTGAATTTATCGTTGTGAGGAAATAATTGTGACTGAACAAAATACATAATTATGATAAATGACACCTATTATTATTTCTAACTTTCAGTATCTATAACGCTCATATCCTGTATAATCAAATTCAATTAAAGAAATAATAATAATATTACTAATGGATATGTAAAATACAGCCAGTTCAAAGCAGAACTAAATTTGAAATTTAAACTATTAAATTCCATAAATAATAAAATACGAACTGAGAAGAGATTTAGTATCCCTGTTTTGTTATTCTATTTGTTCTGGGATTAACATATCCGCATTATAAACTTACAGTAATATCCTTTTAGCTTGCAGTAATGTTTGCCTGAAAGCATGCAGCACGCAATTTTTTATAAAAAAATTCAATTAACAAATCTGAAACCTTGCAGAAAAATTCAGACGTCATTAAATATTCATATTCATTTAAAAACATATGAACAAGATGAGTGAAAGATGGACCTAAAACTGTCATTTAAAAACGTTGTTTTTTTTAAACCTCAATAAATAGTTAGGCCTACTTTTACTCCGCAAATGCTGTTAGAGATGAATATTTTATGAATGAAAACGTTTTAGCCTCAGAAAAAGCACTGGTTGGAAGTAAATGAATAACTTTTATAACACAAATGATCTCTCTAACGTTAAGATAATGAAGCTGCACATCTTGCAAAACGAGGCACTCTAATTCTACAAGCACCTATGAAAAAAATATCTTACCATAGATCTGCCACTATTATCCACTCCAAGATAAAATCTGAAAACCATCTGGCATTGTTAGAAAGGACCAAAGAAAGCCAATGGATGAATACAATTGTTTCTGAAATACCAGTTTGGCCACGCAAAAGGCTGTCGCAAAATTTCGGTTTGCAAAAGGACATGACTGCCTCGCTACCCATCTTCATCGACTGGGAACATTGAACAATCCTCTTTGCATGCTGTGTAGGACTGGTGCCAATATGGATTCTGCTCAACTGCTCCACTGTTCTGCACTAATAACTGCTACACTCCACCAACACTACTGGTAGGCCAGAGGGAAAATGATCTCACTGCAAACACTCTGATCTACTTAAGATTATTCTGTTTATATTTTTATAGTGTTTATGTTATTGTTTATATTGTGTATAGTTTATTAATAAGCTATTAGTTTATGCTGATGATGTAGTACTATTGGCCGATAGCGAGGAGATACTAAAGGACAACACGTACACACTATTGAGTAACATCTGGCATTGCCCTTGGGATACCTCAGTCATCATGACCATACTCCCAAGTCCCAGACTTGTCCTCCCTATCTAGTTCGCGTCCACGTTAAACAGTTCTCGGCTTTGAAACCAAAACCTCTAGGGACAAGGTGTTGGAGTTGCAACTTCTGGGAATTGCTGAGCTTCGTCGTCAGGTCGTTCATTCCTGATGACCCCACAATTGGTCCACGGGCTCCTTGAGCCTAGCCGGGAGGACTGCAGTCGCAGATCCACCGACCGTTCCCCTGTTCTGCCTCCAGGGACGTATCCTGCAGCCGTTGTGAGACCGGCTAGGCCTTGAGTCCACAAGCTCCACAGTGTGAGACTTTAGTACATCCAAGTGCTCATCTCCTGGCGACCCCACAGTTTGTCCACGAGCCCGTAGATTAAGCCAGGAACCAGTACAGTTGCTCTCCTCTGCACTGGTCCGAACCATGCCCTGGTGTGCCCCCAGGGACGTGTCCTGTTGCAGTTGTGGTCCAGCATGGAGTTCGCAAGCTCCGACAGATGAGCAATAGTACGGCAAGGCGCTCAACTCCTGCCGGCCCCACTAATGGTTCACGAGTCCCTTGGACTTGGCCGGGAGGACTGTCTAGCAACTGGGGACGTGTTTGGTTGCTGACGTGGGTCCAGCCTGAGCATTAGTAGTCAGGTCGCTCAACTCCTGACGACCTCACAGATTGTCCTTGGGTCACTCGGTCCCAGATTCGGCGCTACTCCCCCAACTAAGACCGCGCTTCCTCCTTTTCCGACCTTATTGGCCTGATGGTAATTCCCAGCATTACACTCGGTATTGTCCCAACCAGCCCGTTCGCAAGACTAGGCCTAGTCGTGCCGCTGCTGTGAGACCTGCCCAGTGAGCAATGTAGGCATCCAGGGTGCTCATCGCCCATGGTGCCCCCCCAGATGGTCCACGGGTTCACTGAACCAAGAGAAAGGAGCTGCCGATCTCCAGTCTCCCACCGCTCCACCAATAGCGGCCGCAAATCCCGCTTGTGGGCCGGGATCCCGAGCTTTGCCAACAGGCCGCTCATCTTCCTGATGACCACACACTTATGGTCCGCGAGTCCATCGGACATGGAAGGGAGGACTGACTAGCAGATCCATCGACTTTCTCCCCACTACGCCACCGAGGGGACGCGTTTTGTTGCTGAAGTGGGCGCAGCACGAGCTATGTAGTACGTCAGGTCGCTCGAGTCCTGACGACCACACAAATGGCCCGCGGGTCCGGACTGGACCTAGCCGGGAGGAGTGCGATGCAAACCACCGACCGTTCCCCTATCCGCCACCCGGAGACGCGCCCTGTTGCTGTTGTGAGCACAGCAGTGGTCCGAGAACCGGTCCCCCCCTAAGAAATTAGGACTGGAAGTAAATATCAATAAAATTAAATCTATGGTCATACGTAGAAATATATTATATATTGCAAATTGACAGCTGATAACAAATGAGGGAAATTTTGAGTAAGTGGCTGAAATCAAATACCTAGGAACAATAATCACGAATAGGAATTAGATGCACAGAGAAATTAAACATAGCCTCAATTCTGGAAATGCATGCTAGTATGCATTACAGAGACTCTTGACGTCCGAATTCCTTAGAAAAACGTTAAACTGAAAATATATAAAACTATTATTCTACCAGTTATATTATATGGGTGCGAAACATGGACTCTTACTTTAAGAGAGGAAAGGAGATTACGAGTATTTGAGAATAAAGTACTTAGGAAAATGTTTGGACCAAAGACAAATGAACAGACAGGTGAATGGAGAAGTTTAAATAACAATGAACTACATGGTCTTTATAGGCAGCTGTTATAGGGCAGTTAAGTCTCGTAGACTGCGATGGGCAGGACACGTTGTGCATATGGGGAATGAAAGACGTGCACGGAAGCTTCTTGTAGGAAAGCCAGAGGGAAAATGCCCAGTTGGTAGACCAAGAATGATATGGGAGAATAACTGACTATGATTTGAGGGAAATAAATTATACCGGGATGATTGGAAAGCATTAGCTCAGGATAGGGAAGTATGGAGAGCTTATGTCCGCGGGCCATGAACCTACGGGTTCGATAGTGCCAGTGAGTAAGTAAGTTAGTAAGTAAGTGCACAGTTATTACAATTATGTTAATAAGGTATGTCATTTGAGTGAATGAAGTGTATTTGACCCTGCATTAAATAAATAAATAAACGTTGAGATTCTCTCGTAAAATGTTTATATTAAAATACATAGATAGTGATTCTTACAGTTTATGATTGATCTCTTGCTCTAAAGGAGGAGGGACCAAGAATCGAATAAAAAAATAACCAGGATTTGAGGGTGGCGAACTATACGGCGAATGTTTAGAAAACAGCTGAATGTAGCGATGGGTGGGAATCTTACGTCTGTGAGGTCATGAGTTGATTCTTTAGTTAGTTAGCTAGTCTCTTACCTTTATAATCAAAATGATACAGAAGATATTTTTTTTATTCAATGACACCACTTTGTCATTTCCTTCTAGTTTTCCTACAACAAGCTTCCACGACACTCTTTCGTTCCCCATTCGTGCCACATTCCCTGCCCACGGCAGTCTATGAGACTTAACTGTTCTTATTATATCTGGCTTCATATACGTACCATGTAGCTCACTATTAAGTAGTTTTCTTCATTCAACTGTCTGATCCTCTATTTCTGGCCGAAAAATGTTTCTAAGAACTTTATTCTCAAATACTCGTAATCTTCTTTCCTCCCTTAAAGTAAGAGTCCATGTTTCGCATCCATATAAAATAACTAGAAGAATAACTGTTTTATATGCTTTCAGTTTAACGTTTTTTTAAGAGGAGTTGGGAAGACAAGAATCCATGTAATGCATAATAGCACGCATTTTCAGAATTGACCCTGTGCGTAATTTCTCTGTGCATCTCATTCCTATTTGTAATTGTTGTTCAAAGATATTTAAATTCAATAAGAACAGTTAAGTCTCGTAGACTGCGATGGGCAGGACATATGACATGATTGGTAAATGAAAGACGTGCATGGAAGCTTCTTATAGGAAAACCAGATTGAAAACGCCCAGTTGGTAGACCAAGAATGAGGTGGGAGAATAATGCAATGTTTTTAGGGAAGTAGATTATACAGGGAATGATTGAAAAATATTAGCTCAGGATAGGGATGTGTCCACCGCTGTGGTCTCGAGGTAGCGTGCTGCCTTGTCACGCATCAGGCCCCGGTTGATCCCCGGTCGGGACAGTTTTTCTGGGTGAGGTTTTATCGGGGTTTTTCCTCACCTATAAGACAAATGTCAGGAAAACTTTAAGGCCTAAACGTGCCCGAAATCATGTGGCCATCATCATGATCATCATCCTTATCATTATCATCATCATTCTTCGCCGGTGTGGAAAGCAACGGGAAGCTACCACACCTACAATTCCCTAGTAAAACTGTAAAGCACAGCATGAAAATGCTATGATTGCAGTGAAGTACCTGCCCTCGGACAGAATTACTATGGATGGATGGATATGGATGTATGGAGAGCTTATGTCAGCGCGGCCATGATCCTACGGGTTCGATAGTGCCAGCCAGTTAGTTAGTTAGAGTTAGACATTTGAATTCAGCCACTTCTTCAAAATGCCCTCATTTGTCATTAGTTGCCCATTTGCATAATACAATATTTCTATGTGTGAACATATGTTTTATTGATGTTACTTCCAGTCCCAATTTCTTAGTGTTATTCATTAAGATTTGTACCATATATAATTCTATCTATTTATCTTCGGGTTTTTACAGCTGCTGCCGTCTTCCCGTGCCAAACCTCCAAAACCTACCCATCTTGCTTGCATTAATGTCTTCATGTTTTCCTTCCATGTTAACTTCGGTCTCCCTCTCTTCCTCCATCTGGTCGGATGCCATTGATATAGTTTCTTTGGCCATCGCTCATCTTCCATTCTTAAAACATGTCCTAACCACTTTAATTCCGTCTTCTCAATTCTTTCAATTATGCTTTGTTCTGCTTCCATTATATTTCTAATTTCCTTATTTGTGACATGTTCTAATTTTGACTTTCTGGCACTTCTGCGTAAATAATCCATTTCTAGAGCTATTAGTCTATTCTTGTAGTACTTATTGATTGTCCATACCTGGCTTCCATACAATGCAAAAGATTCCACTAATCTTTCACCAATATATTTTTGTGTCTTTCCAAATATAATTATTTTGTTTTTATTTGTTATGTGACTGATTGTATTGTATTCGTATTTAGCTGTCAGAAGATGTAAAAACAGTGTAACCTGACTAAATAATAAAACTGCTTAAATTTTAACAACTGTGCATAACACCATTTCTTTGTAATGTCTGTTGGAAGCTCATATAAATTCAGCGCTGCTATTGTATAATTTTTTTAGCCGTCTACACGTAGATTCTGATGTTTTTTATAACGTGGACAGTAGACGTAAATACGTTAGCTAGCAAATGTAGAAATTAAAACCACTGTATATTTAGTTTGTGGTTGTAAGTTATAACGCTGTAGTTACTTTCTCTTCTCGCTTCACGGTTACAACTTCATTCCTGTTGTAATAATATCACACAGCTTCCCTTCCCTCTTCTTGTTTTCTATTACACTTATGTTTCTCCATCATAACAGCTTCACTTCCTCAGGAATAAAAACGAAACTCTTCGTGCTTTCTTTCTTTTCATGCAGATACTATTAAGCAAGAAAACCAAGATAGTATCTAATTTCAGCAATATAAAGGTCTACTTCTTTAATATAAAAAGATTGCAGGGTATCCGTGAAGGAAGTATGGAGTTTCATGAGGTTACAGTTATTTATATACGTACTATGGTAATAAAAGATTCCGGGCTATGTGGCCGTGGTCTATAACTGGCGTTTCTTCCAGACGTTTCTCCCTCAACTGCGGAGGGCTTCTTCAGTGGCGAGCGCTTCCAGCAGTTGTTTCCCTGTCGTAGACTCGAGACAGGGAAACAACAGCTGGACGCGCTCGCCACTGAAGAAGCCCTCCGCAGTTGAGGGAGAAACGTCTGGAAGAAACGCCAGTTACAGACCACGGCCATATAGCCCGGAATCTTTTATTACCATGATTACCGGCCGTTAAAGCCTGCATTCCACTATTTACGTACTAATTAATAAGACGGACTTCCTTTAGATATATATCCATTGAATGAGAAAATCAGAGAATATAGAGAGAAATGGTTTACACATATAGAAAGAATGAATATAACAAGATAACCAAGAGCAGCATTCAACTACAAGCCAAGAGGTTCAATGTCTGTAGGAAGGTGAGTGAAAAGATGGACAGAACAACTGTGAGGCGGGACAGGCAATCTTTGCCTAGCCCGTGAAGTAAATAAGAAGATGAAGACAACTTCTCGTATAAATAATTTCATATACTGTACCCCTCATCTTGTTAAAATGTCAGATACAATTCTTTTCTCTTTTTCTACGACATATTATCATAATAAAAACAAATAATAAATATACAGAGTTTACATAAAATAATATGGCGATTTTAAAGGTGTTGAATTATACACCGTGTCCACAAATATAGTATCATATTATATTATTTTTAGTCTGAACATCTTACCTCAATATTAATGTTGATTTGTTCTTGGACATGTTTCAAAACAATTCTGTTTTATCGTCAGCTTTCCCAGACTGGTTTTATTTATGTTGCATTATGTTGCACAACCTGGATGTCGATGTCAGCTCCATCCTGTGGTTGGCCAAAGAACCTCCGAACAAGGTCACCCTTCATCGGAATATCAAAATTCATAACTCTGTTTCTGTTCTTCTGAATATAATTTTTTTCCCAAATAGTCAGCTCTTTTGTATTTTCTAACTGTTTTAATAATTTAGTGTCTGAATTTATATTATGTTTTTCAGAAAAAAAAACATATCATTCTTATTTGTGATTATTGTTCCTAGGTATTTGAATTCATCCACTTCCTCAAAATTTCCCCCATTTGTCATTAGCTTTCCATTTCCATTATATGATGTATTTCTACGTGTGACCATATATTTAGTTTTATTGAAATTTACTTCCAGTACTAATTTCTTAGAGTTACTCAATAGTGTGTGCGTGTTGGCCTTTAGTATCTCCTCGCTATCGGCCAATAGTACTACATCATCAGCATAAACTAACGCTTATTAATACCATTGAGTTGTAAGCCTTCTTCATCATCTAGAGATTTGATGGCATGCTCTAGTACAAAAATAAATAGTAGAGGAGATACAGCATCTCCTTGCATCAACCCATTCCGGATATCAAAAGTGTCCGAAAACTGTTTGCCTACAAGCACCCTACTCTTTGTGCCATTTAGACACATTCGTATAAGTCTAATTATTATGAATGTTTGAGAGTCCTATATCTGAAAACTTGTCAATAAAATATTACTAAATGACGTCCTGAATTTCCAAAAGGCAAAAGGTTGGTTGAGATGTCAATTAGAGAGTTTTAGCTCCGAGTGTTACGGTTTTTCACTGTCAATCTTCATTTTACTAAACTTTCAGCTCACAAGATTCAGAGACAGATTCGATAAATCAAATCACACCATTATCCCTTTGATACAAGCCTTCCGATAAATAAAACAATTCCACCGAAGTTGCTTCAGATATTATATAGCATCTGAGAGAGTTCTTCTCGGTGTAAAGCAACCTGATTAGTAGGGCCGCTTTTTTATGTGCTAAAAAACTAGAAAATATTTTTTATGTATTAAAAACGGAAAAAAAATATAAAAATGGAAAAATATTTCGTTTCTATATTAAACAGTTTCAAATATTTTTGTAAAAATCTCCGTGAAGGGATCTGGACCCCCATTAGGCGCCTCCCCAGATCTGCAGAATTAATACCAATATATTGCCTAATAGAAGCCTGAACTATCAATCAAGAGGAGGAAAAAGAGATTGGGATCTCCCACGAAAGAGATGGACACTGTAGCTATGATACTTAGAGCCGAAACGAACCAAGAAGTTTTAATCTTTGTAAGCAGAAGACGAAAAAGAAGGAGTAGAAGCAGAAGAAGAATAAGATTATAACAATCACTCGAAAATCTTATTGAGTGAATAGCACGACCAAAATCTAAACAACGATTCCGGTTTTCCAATTTTTTTATTGTTTCCGTAACAACTGCAAAATAATTGAAAATCCATATAATTTTTTATGAAACCATGGTCATGATTCAGACATTTGTTTTTGTAATTAACAGCCGCAGATTTTCAGTTTTTATGGTTGTCATGGAAACTAAGAAATGGGAAAAGAGCGGTCGTGGTTAAGACTTCGGTTGAGAAATTCACTCTTTGAAGCAGTGGAGGGTTAAAAAATGTCGCTGTGGCGGTGAGTTATTAAAACTTTCTCAGTTTTCCATCACAAACCGATTTCGGTTGTCTCGTAACAATGCACGGTACCGGGAAAAGGACTGTTCCGTATCACAAGAAGATAGTCTTCCAAAGTCCGTCAAAGGAATAGCACCGGCACACAAATTTCAATTTCACCATCGTCTACTTGCCCTTCGAAAACTTTAGTAGTAGTAGGACATTATTAGACAAAAAGTAAGATATTTACAATATTATTTACAAATATGGGTCGCACAGGCAGTAAGCCGTACGTGCTGTTGACAATCCGTTACAATAAAGTAATAATTGGTACTAGTGTAAAGAAAAAATAAACAACAACAAAAACAAGAACATTACAATTACATAAAGAAAACAATAATATTACAATTAAATATAATACAATAACATTATACACTAAAAAACATTAACATTACAATTACATAAAGAAAACACAATAATATTACAATTAAATAATAACACAATAGCATTATACACTAATTAATTTATATATAATTGTTAAGAATTAATGGTATTGCATTTTGATAACATATATTTATTCATGAATGAGTGTTGTCCTTAAATGCATAGGCATTAAACCATGAGTTAATTATTGTCCTTATTGTTGCTATGTTTCGTTCATAGTGTTCTGCTCAAGAGCAGGTCTTTCACTGCAAACTCAGCATTCTCCACTCTTTTCTTAATTCAGCTTTCCTTTTTTGTATCTGCATATACACCATTTATTTTAATATTGTCTATCATCTGTTGTCTTTTTCTGCCTCTAATTTTCTTTCCGTTTACCATTCCTCTTAGGGCATCCTTCAGCAGGCAGTTTTTTCTTAGCCAATGGCCAATCCAATTTCTTTTCCTCTTCTTTATGAGTTCCAGCATTGTTCTTCTTTCACCCACTCTGTCTAGCACATCTTTATTTCTTACGTTGTCTGTCTATTTCATACGTTCCATTCTTCTCCATATCCACATATCAAAAGCTTCCATTCGCTTTTCTTCATTCCGTCGTAATGTCCAAGCCTCTGCACCATACAATGCTACACTCCACACAAAGCACTTCACTGGTCTCTTCCGTAATTCTTTTGCCAAAAGTCCACAGAAAATGCTTCTTTTCTTGTTAAAAGCTTGTTTTGCCATTGCTATCCTCTGCTTTACTTCTTGACCGCAGTTCATGTTACTACTGATACCCAAGTATTTGAAGCTCTCCACTTACTCAATGGCCTCATCTTTAATCCTCATATTTATCTTCCTTAGTTTCTTTCCTATAATCATGGCCTTCGTCTTATTTATATTTATCTTCATCCCATAATCCTCGCCCTTATCATTCAGTTCCATCAGCATGTTCCTCATTCTCACTGCATCTTCTGGTAGCAAAGCCATATCATCAGCAAATATTATGCAATTTATTCTTCTACCTCCCATGTTTACGCTTCCCATATTGCTGAAGCAGTTCTTCATAGGTCTTCCAGGTAGATGGTGAAATGAGTAGGTGATAGAGGACATCCTTGCCTTACCAACCTTCCAATTTCTCTTCCCTCTGGCATTTCTTCTCCTATCTTCACTTTTATTCGCTGTTTCATATAAAGACTACTTATGAGCCTCCTCTCCTTCCAGTTCACGCTTAATGCACTCAAATTCGACTATCTAGGAACACTTCATTAGATTTTTTATCTCTGATTACGAGTTCTTTGTTAGGGATAACTAATTATACAGGGTGCTCTAAAATTCCGCTTACAAACTTCCAGAACTTATAGAGGGGACTGAGTTGACAATATTTAGAATTGCAAACCATGTTCGGAAATTTACCGTTTCCGTGCTACAGCCGTTTGAAAACAAGCATTGCCTGAACGTACGTCACGTGTCTCAGCAAGTAATAGCTTCGCGATTCGTCTAAATCGAAAATTTCCCTATCGAGTACTCCAAGACTTTGTGTATTTTTTTAAATGTCAATTTTTTTTCGAAATTTTGAAAACTGCAAAAATTGATTGTGGAAGGTGTATCCGGGATTATAAATGCAAGTCATGATTCAGTTTATATTTTTTTCTTTGGTTATTAATGAGTTGAATTGTAAAACAAGTGTTGTACTGAATCACACCTCATTAATAAATTACTTGTAAAATTGGTCGCGTTAAAATATGTTTTCAAACGGCCGTAGCACGGTAAGTTTCCGGACATGGTTTCCATTTCTGAACACTATCAACTTAGTCCCCTCTACAAGTTCTAGAACTTTTTAAGGGGAATATTAGAGCACCCTGTATATACATTTGTATTTGTGTTGGAGATCTGAACACAAGCATGATGAAATAAATTTCAGAATAAATGAAAGTTCTAATTTCTTTTAAATAAATACTACATTTTATTTTATTTTATTTTATAAATGCTATAAATTAGGTTTTACATCACGATATCGTAATTACAGTTTATTTACAGTGCATTTTATATAACGGTTCTCCAAGTACTTTTAAAACATCAATTTCAGTTAATTTTCTTTTCTAAAATCAATTGCGAATTTTGATGTTTACTTTAACGTAGGAGCGCACAAGTCGCAATAAACTCGCAGAACTTTAGCGAACTTAATTAAAAGTTTGATTCTTGAATATGATAAAAATTGTTTACTTATACCATATTAAAAATGACTCAAAAATGAACTTAATTTATCCTCTAAGATCTTTACATTATTGTCGTGATTCATAAGTCAGATTTATGTTATTTTTAGGGTGCTTCTCGACTTTTCCTATGTGATGTAAATTCTTCGTCACTATATCCCCATTTCCTACTTTTTTTCATTTTGTTTTCTCTCTAACTAAAGCAAAATAAAAATATCAGGTCTGGATATTAACCGAGTATGTTGTTTTATTATTTGAGGCGTCTCAAATAAATTTATTTGTACATCTAATATATAAAAATTAATGTTTGTTGATTTGTTTGTTCGTACTTTATGCGCGGCCATACCGTTGATCCGATTGTGATGGAGCTTTTTGCAAATGTTCAGGAGATTCCCGAGAGAGTAGTGATACTCAACTCCTACACCCTTAAAAATCGCCCTTTGTAGTGAAAAACGTGAAAAAATAGCTTTTTGGACGCTTAATGGATTACGCTGCCTAAAAGATAACAAATACACAAAATTAATGTACACATAATTTTGAATATCTCAAAAAGCTCTACAAAAAAGTCCGGGACAGCATATGTTCACCTCTTACGGATAACTCACAATAACCATTCTTGTCTTTCATTGCTGCCAAGATGATCGAGGCAAGTACGTAGAAGATTCCTGTGCAAGCATAGCAGCACATGGCGGGTGTTCTTTTACGGGTAACTCACAATAACGATTTATTTTTCTTTTAGCTCATTTATGCCAAGAAGATCGAGATAAGTAGGTTCCCGGGCAACATCGGGTATTCGTACGGAACATCTTAAAATAATTACGATATACATTTATAATTATTTTTCATTTTACTTATTTAACTAATCATAAGAAGTACATTAATGTCTGTCTTTCATTTATTTAGGCGTAGCAGCGCACGCCGGGTATTAGCTAGTAGTTTATAAACATGTACAAATGATTCCGGAATGACTGCTCAGGCTTGTTCAAATACAACGTAACATCTGTAAAAAATATTTCAAGTTACACTTTACATTCTTAATTACTGTATTAACCCTATTGTATAATTTATAATGTAATGACATGTAGTCCGTGGAATCCTGTTGCTATGAACGAAGTTGACCCATAAACTGAATCAGCAATTGTAAATAGGACTTCAAAATATTCAAATGACTATAAGGCTGTAAAATAAACACCTAAAATAACAGTAAGAAAGAGACCTTGTAAAGCTTGATTATAATTATTTATTTTCTAATAATCCATAATGAAGTCAAGTAACAGTATCCTCCGAGGATAGAAAAATTGCTGTATTCAACAAAGAATTTGTAATGAATTGAAAGTCAACATCCCTGTTGATGGTGAAAGTGATCTAATAACACTGGTGAAAGTCTTCAATGGAAAAAAAAAGGCTCACAAATATGAAATAAAGAATATTTCTGAAATAATAAAGATAATTATTCATCAACCTAACCATTTTTTAACAAAATTAGTATGAATGTATATATATATATATATATATATATATATATATATATACATAATATATTCTTCTTCTTCTTCTTCTTCTTCGCATGAAAGCTGGCAGCTTGTTGCGTGTACATTCACTACAGGTCGCGGGGTATGGTGACATCCTTCCATCGAAGTTGTGGTCTTCCTAAAGGCCTTTTCTGCTGAGGTACCAGTCACGTACTTTCTTCATTATGTGTGTATATGTATATATATATATATGACAGGATACAAAGATGGCATAATAATTCTGAAATAAATTTGGATGCGATGAGATCACAACTCACTTTTTTTCTATTTCCATTCACTACAAAAAAGGTTAATCTACATTGAATATTTTATACATATTTAGAAAATTAGTGTTATCTTTGTTTACATACCAATGGGCGTATTAATTCAAATTAACTGATACCTTAAATTCGACACAATGAAGAAATGACTGCTTAACAAATATATTCAGCATTTTGTAAATATGCATCTAGGAAGCTTTACTTACTTTATTTTATTTCATATTATTTCAATTTTATTATATTCCATGTTTTTGTTATTATTAGCTAGTATTAGATCACATCAGCATTTTCTTTTGTTTATTCTGTATTTTAATATCTTAAAATTGTAATAAATATGTAATTTTTGTATAATTTTACTCTTCACTGCTTCAGTGGAAGAGAAGGCCTTATGGCCTTACCTCTGCCAGGTAAAAATAAAGCATTATTATTATTATTATTATTATTATTATTATTATTATTATTATTATTATTATTATTATTAATCAATTGAATTGGTGTTTACTTGATGAAAATCCATATTCATTAATAAGTTTTATTTTTATTTAATTAATTATTATTTATTTACTAATTATTCTTGCAATTTCAGTTGTGAATTTACCAACATTCAGGCTACTAACTTCTGACTTAAATTTCATGATGAATTAATAATATTTGACAAAAATTACTACTGCGTTTTCAGTATTGAGTTTTATGACATCTGGATAGGGTGTTAAAGTTTTTTTTTGAATCGTCTAGTGTTGTGATTATATGAATCAGTGTTTCTGGATTTGTGGAATTTTTTCATCGTCGTTTATAAAATATGTTTTTAAATATATTTTAACTCTATGAGAAACAGACCTTGCTATGCAGGAGAGAAATTTGGCCAGAAAATAACTAGTATAACGCCATTGAAAATGTAGTAGAGTGATTTTGGATAAGACAAGAAGGAAAAGGATTCGAAATGAAAGGACAAAAGGAAATTGAAACCAAATATCGATTGAAATAAATAATAATTTAAAAAATAAAACAGCACGCTTTATTAGAAAACCGAACTCAAAAATGAAAAATAATTTTAATTTCCAACACGCTTGGGATAAATTTAAAGTGGTCAATAAAAAAAATCATCTCCAACACATATAGAATAAAACTAGAATTATCAACAAAAAGAAAATAATGTTACCATCAAAAGCGTGGGGTGCTCTATATCAATTAATATATTTGATAATAAACAGATATTGGTAAAAGTAAAGTCTCTAATTAGAACATGTAAAAATCATAAAAAGCACCCCACGATTTTGATGGCAAAATTATTTTCTTTTTGTCGATAATTCTAGTTTTATTCTATATGTGTTGGAGATGATTTTTTTGTTGGCCACTTTAAATTTATCCCAAGCGTGTTGGAAATTAAAATTATTTTTCATTTTTGAGTTCGGTTTTCTAATAAAGCGTGCTGTTTTAGTTTTTTTAAAACTATTATTTATTTTTTTATTTTTTAGTTTTAATATTTTACAGAATAACATAAAAATGTAAATATCTTTAAATTCCATGCTATTGTAGTATGAGCTAAAAGTAATACTCTTCTAAAAAAAATCCTCCCCAGCCGGATTCGAACCAGCGACCTATGGATTACTGAAATTGTATACCACTATCATATTTGAAGAGAAAAATTATACGCTCAGACCGGGACTTGAACCCGGGACCCTTGGTTCTCTAGACCAAGTGCTCTACCAACTGAGCTACCTGAGCAAGTACCGATCTAAACGCAAATCTTTCTCTATATACTGTAATATGATTTAACCATCAATGAGATGTACGAAATCAATAATAAAAACATCTATACCACTAGTTCATCGCTCTACCAACTGAGCTCTTACAACGGTTGACTAAAAAGTCGACAAGTCCGTAACCTGTTATACCAGTTTTAATTTTTTTGATTTTCTGATGATTCTGTCCAGGAATTTAGAAATAAAATATGAAATTATTGTAGAGTCACGGGTCCTTTACAAGTATACAAAGTTTCAAGTCGATCCAATGTCTCTAAGTGGGAGAAAATCGTGTTCAAAGATTCCGTTACATAAATACAGACACTTTTTTGATTTTCTGATGATTCTGGACAGAATTTTAGAAAATAAATATGAAATTATTGTATTGTCATGGGTTCTTTACAAGTATACAAAGTTTCAAGTCGATCCAATGTCTCTAAGTGTGTAAAACTCGTGTTCAAAGATTCCGTTACATAAATACATACAAAGACACTTCTTTTGATTTTCTGATGATTCTGGCCAGGATTTTAGAAAATAAATATGAAATAATTGTATTGTCACAGGTCCTTTACAAGTATACAAAATTTCAAGTCGATTCAATTATTGTAAGTGGGTGAAAAACGCGTTGAAAGATTCAGTTACATAGATAGATACAGGTTAAGCTAATATAAAGCGTGTAAAAAAAAGCTATTTAAGCTATATAATCGACAGTTGAAATGATGATATTGAAATGGAAGAGGGGAATAAACTAAAACAGATAATGGAAGTAAGAACGAAAGGTAAAATAGGCAAGGAAAGGATATTTGGATAATATTGAGGAAACAGCAAAGAAAAGAGGATTGGTGAATTGAGAACGATAGCGAAAGACAGGGAACTCTACTGACGTTATAGGCCTAATGGCAGATGAGAAAGTGGAAGAAGATGAATAACAAGAAGAACAAATACTACGTTAAAATATCAATTCCGAACTTAGTAACAAGATTCTCAGCTCTTAAGTTGCTTCAGGATTCTATATTTGATTTAAAAATTTCTGCACCACTTTTACAACCTATAGTCAGTTGGGTAAATGCTTGTGTATTTGGCTGGCGTCCCAAGCGTCTAGACTCAATTCCCTTTTATGTTGTATTTTTTCTTTGCGTTTAGAGTCTCTGACTTGGAACACACAATGTCTGTCTGGTGTCCCAAAAGTTCAGATTCATTTTTCTGTTATGTTGTTGTATTTTTCTCCATGTTTAGGGTCTGCGACTGGGAACATTGAACTTAGCGAGGAAAACTGAGTAGATATTTGAAATGAGAAGCAGCGAATTCTGTGTAATAAAACAAACTAAGATTGATGGACTGTGCATCGCTAACCTTGGAACACTATGTATTGTAAGCTGTTTGTTGATAACAGAAACTGTTTTAGTTGATCTTGGCTCTTTGAAATTGGCGCAGATTAATTGAATTAAAACATACGTATTTCTGTTCTAGTTCAGAAAAACAAATCTCAGGAAAATCAGGCTACAACATTTCTGAAAAATCACCGAACTTACATCGTCAACGAAAATCTTAGGAATCTAGAAAAAGGCAATAGTTCACAACAATAGAACTAGTAGCGTACATATTTTTAATTTGAGACTCCAAGTGCACAATCCAAAGATCCATCCATCCATAGTAATTCTCCCCGAGGGCAGGTCCTTCATTGCAATCATAGCCTTTGCATGCTATGCTTGCAGCTTTACTAGGGAATTGTTGGTGTGGTTGCTTACCATTGCTTTCCACACCGGTGAAGGATGATGATGGTGGTGATGATGATAATGATAAGGATGATGATGATGATGATGGCCATATGATTTCGGGGACCGTTTGGGCCTTAGAGTTTTCTTGACATTTGTCTTACAGGTGAGGAAAAACCCCGATAAAAACCTCACCCAGAAAAACTGACCCGACCGGGGACCGAACCCGGGCCCGCTGCGTGACAAGGGAGCACGCTACCTCGAGACCACAGCGGTGGACAATCCAAAGATAGAATATGATATTATTCAATTGCTTAAGATTCCGAATATATTATTTGGTTCAACGTGGATAGAAAACACTTATCTCTAAAGTTTAATACGCCAGAAATTGTGGCAACGAAAGTGTATTTCAGTTTGTGCACCAGATGATTCTGTGATAGGGAACATCGTACCTCAAAGTAATAGTCAAAACGAACAGCAAAAGTTATGAGATTACTTTAGTAGAAAAGTGACAATTAATAAATAAAATGCTCATACAAATTACAAATTAAAATATTTTCTAACGAAATTTTTTTTTCAATTTTTATCGTTATCTTCATCATAGTCCATTCACGAATGTAGGCCATTTGTTGACCTTTTTCGATCTCAAGAGAAACACCATCCAAAAATGTTTTTAAATGGACGTCTTGGTCTTCTTCCTGCAGACTGATAGCTTAACATTTGTTTGGGTATCCTGTGATCTTCCATTCGAGAACATGTTAAATCCATCTTGACCCATAATCAGAAATTTTGTTTTCTAAAGTTTCTATATGTAATTCTTCTAAGATGTCTTCTTTTTTATGATGTAGTAGTGTGTATCCTGCAGTCGTCCGAAGGTATCTCCTTTCAGCAGATCTAAAAATCTGTATATCCTTCTGTTTCAATGTCCATATTTCGCCACCATACAAAAGAGTTATACTTACATAATTAATGTATAATGTTATTGTATTATTATGTAATTGTAATATTATTGTGTTTTCTTTATGTAATTGTAATATTATTGTTTTCTTTTTGTTTTTTCTTTATACTATTACGAAATATTACTTTATTTTAACGGACTGTCAACAGCACGTACGGCTTACTGCCCGTGCGTTGTATAATATCTTACTTTTAGTCTAATAAAGTCCTATTACTACTACTTTTAGTCTTGAATGTTTTTGGACTAAATGTGGCCTGAAGATAGAATTTATTAACCCTAAAATCCTTAAAAAGTTGATATTTTTGCATTTACATCGTATTCGTCTTCATATGAGATATTGTATCCTAGATATGTAAAAGTATTCACCTGCTCCAAAATGTTATTGTCAAGTACAATTTTACTTCTGACAGGATATAGCCTACATCTTCATTTTTTATTATGTATGGCAATATTCTTCACCATGCAGTATTTAATAATTTTGAACATCTGCTGTTTTACTGCATTGAAAATCATAAATAATTTCTCACCTCTATTTATCTAATTTTTAAATATTACTTTATGGAGCAGCTCTGGGATAAAAAAAATCCCTGAGAAATCACATATTTCACGACTTGGCTTTTTTCCTGCAGAAAAAGAAAAAGTAAGTTAGCTGGATGGAAGTTTGGATGACATTACAAATAATATAGTGCTATTGATCCAAAAGTTGTGGGATAATGCGGGTGGAGGCTCCACATTGATGTCTGAAGTCAGATAATGTGAGAGATGTTCTACCCTCTGACCAAGCAGTCCGGCGCCAACCCCATACCAAACCAAAACACAAACTACACTCTTGTTAAGCTCGTTGGCGTCGTCATGAAATCCATTAAACCGATATCCCCATAACCTTCCGTCTTCTCAACCTCTAACCGCGATTTTATTCTTTATCTTACTCATTTATTACATACACAGGGTGTCCCAGAACTCTTGATTCAAAACAACACGAATGACAGGTGAGACCAAACTGGGTAATTTTATATTAATAATCATGGATCAGAAAAAGCCACTCAAGCATAATACCTCTAATGAAGTCGTACTTAAATTGAGTATTTCTAAATTGGAAAAAAATAATCTGAAATGACAATGGATTATCGATTGAAGAAGTATCTAACCAAGTAATATTATATTTGAAAAATTGATCTTAAATGACTATTCTAGCTCCATTAGATCTCAAATGGAATAAGGTATAAACAGTTCATTTCTGAATTAGCAAAATTTCAAATGAAGGAAACTAAATTGAATGAAAATTTATAGATATTAAGTCAGGCGAACTCACAACATGAGGGGGACATATTTTATTGAATAAACCTAAACTCAAGTGGAAGGCAAGCTCTGTCTGTCACAAGCCAGAACACTCTTGGACTGCATCTACACCCGAGCCGTCACATCTCCGGCTCTGAAGTTTAGGTTATACGAAGGATAAACGGAGAATTTGCCCTCTACTGCCAATACGGATATGGTTGCAATGTGAGTAGATGTCTGCCACAACTAATCACTGCTCTTGACAAATCTATAGCGCGCTAGTAAGCTTTGAAATTGCTGGGATGTTGTCAGCTGTATGTTTGCTAACCGCATACATAAAGCGGCCACTCCCACTGAATATCCATATCGGCAACACTGTCGTCAAAACGTCAAGGCTGGAGAATCAGTGGCTGCAGTATTGTTATAACGAGACGAAAAATAACTATTTGAGTCACATAATAGAACAGAAAATAAGAAACAGAATATATATGCCGAAGGACTTTAAATTATAAGGAACGCGAGACAAGAGGTATTTTTAAGAGACAAGAGATATTTTAAAACAAACCCTTAAAAGGAGGGTTGTGGTTAAGATCCGATCAGCACTGTTAAACATATCTAAGTTAATGGAATAGCTGTTTATGAGACAAGGGATTTTTTAAAGAAACCAACAAAACTAGAGAGATATAAACTGGGGGAAAAAAGAGAAAAGGGTCAGTCTAGTCGGAGCCATCGGACAGCGAGGTCGCAGGGCCAGCGCCCTGCTGGGCCCAATTCATAATTATGTAAGTAGAGTTTTGTATTAGAGTATTTTCAATTCTCTCGGGAATGTCCAACATCAAAGTATAATCTCCTATAAGCAAATATTAACCTATTATTAAATGGTGCTTCCAAGTTCTATCTTAAGTAATTTTCAAATGTAACCTATAATATGTTCTTATATATATATATATATATATATATATATATATAGTATAATGCTATTGTGTTATTACTTAATTGTAATATTATTGTGTTTTCTTTATGTAATAGTAAGGTTAATGTTTTTAGTGTATAATGCTATTGTGTTATTATTTAATTGTAATATTATTATTGTGTTGTCTTTATGTAATTGTAATGTTATTGCTATTGTGTTATTACTTAATTGTAATATTATTGTGTTTTCTTTATGTAATTGTAATGTTAATGTTTTTAGTGTATAATGCTATTGTGTTATTATTTAATGGTAATATTTTTATTGTGTTTTCTTTATGTAATTGTAATGTTATTGCTGTTTTTGTTTATTTTTCTTTACACTAGTACCAATTATTACTTTATTGTAACGGACTGTCAACAGCACGTACGGCTTACTGCCCGTGCGACCCATATTTGTAAATAATATTGTAAATATCTTACTTTTTGTCTAATAAAGTCCTACTACTACTATATATATATATATATATATATATATATATTAAAGTGTTTGAAACACCGTGTCAATGGCTTCTTTTTATGTCGTAAAAAATGTGTGTAAATTCTTCTAGTAGTCCTGTTCACACTTCCTATAATTTCCTCGGCACGCTACCCCCTTTCGTAATAATAAATATATAAATAAAGAAAAAAGAAACAAAGAAATAAATCGAGTCAGGACAAGTATAGACGCAAATTTAACCTGGCAAACACATGTGGTACGGTAAAAGGACTTTCTCCATCTTACATTAACTTAGACGTTTAAAGAATTTTCTCCCAGTTTCATTAAAACAAACCCTTCTGCAGAATATCGTGCAGCCACACTTCGATTATTGTGACGTTATATATAATGATCTAAACTATAACTTGTCGTAGAGACTGCGGCGTGTTCATAATGCTTGCGTTCGATTCATTTTCAATATCCGCCGTTAAGATCATATTCCGAACACTTCAATAACCTCTCTTGGCTCCGTCTTACTGACAGACGTACATTGCACTCTCTTTCACGCATTTTCAAGCTTCTGAATTCCTACACTCCTACTTACCTGGCGTCCAGATTTGAGAAGTTATCTTCTTACCACAATACTGACACTAGGTCACAAGATAACAGTCCGCTAACAATCCCTCTTCATAGCACTTCCTTTTATTCTACTTCCTTCACAGTAGTGTCTGCCCACTCCTGGAATTTCCTTCCTCAAGATATCAGGGGTTGCCGCACACTTGGTACTTTTAAGTCACGCTTATACAGTTATCTGTGTCCAATAATTAATTTTCTCTCTATTTATTTAAATTTATACCATGTTATTAATATTTTTCTCGTTTCTTTATATATCTTGTATATATTATATATTTAATTCGTTAAAACTATAGTAAATCAAAATACATTATAAATGATAATTGTATTGTATTTATAACATGTAATCGTTTATGTTTATTGTAATTTAGATGTAAGACGATTTTTTTAGTACTTTTAAAACCTGGTTGAGTGGTAGACAAGGCCTTTAAAGCCTTAATGCTGCCAGGTAAAATAAAGCTATTATTATTATTATTATCATCATCATTATTATTAAGTAAAAGTAAAGTAAAGTATTATTATTATTATTATTATTATTATTATTATTATTATTATTATTATTATTATTATTATTATTATTATTAAGAAGGGAGTGATAAAAATCCGGGTTCAGTTGGCCCGACCCCTAACCAGAGTTACGGTGAAGACCCCGACGGAAATATGGCGGAGTAGATCTATGATATGGCATTGAAGGCGGAAGAGACCACTCTCACCCCTAGAATTTAGAGGGAACCGCTGTCTTGCAGTAAAGAGGTGTTTTTAAGTCTAGGGGAACTCACTCTGACAGAAAAACAATGGACTGGTCAGACTTTGGAACAGAGGTAAAACCAGCTGACCTATAGGACGGAAACCCACAATCAAATGATCTTGTTCTCCAGTTTGGGGTTAGGTTTAGGATTCACAATCCTATGCTGCAAAAATCCTACTGTTGAGAAGCTTATACGGAATTTAACCGGATTGATCGAACAATGGCGACCTATGTCAAGCAAAATGATTAATGATTTGAGGATATGAATCTGGAATGATATCGTCAAATCTTTAAAACGAAAGAATTAATGGACGGTTTTCAGAATAGAGAAGCCTAAAGTAAAATACTAAAAAGTCCTTAACTTACCCAGGGTTGTTGATGATGATACTAAAGGAAAAGTTTATTATTATTATTATTATTATTATTATTATTATTATTATTATTATTATTATTATATAATGGCCTATGTGTCTATCTAAACCCATACTTTCCCACAAGGGGATACGCTGCTCCCTTGCGCCAGTTTCTTAATCAAGCTAATTTAGTTAAACTTAGTTCCCTACAGAGTAACAAGTGGTTAGGTCATCGCCTAAAAGAGAAACATGGTTGTCAAATTAAACACTATTTAAATTGGAAGGATCCGTTAAATTTTGTAGGAAAACTAGAAGGTAAACGCCCAGTTAATATACTAAGAATGAGATGGGAGAATAACATTAACCATGATTTGAGGGAATTAGTTTATACAGGGGATGATCGGAAAACCTTAGCTCGGGATAGGGATGTTTGGAGAGATTATATCCACGTGGGCATGAACCTACAGGTTCGATAGTGCCGGTGAGTTGGTCATTTGTTTTAGGCTCCTAGATCTTTCACTAAGTGGGAAGTAAAACTTCACCCCTCTACCAACTAAATAATAAGGGAAATAAAAAAAAGCTTAAAACCTATAACAAATAATAAATAATTTAAAGATAATTAATACGAGACAGGATAAAATAAGAAATGAATTCCTTTGGAGAGAAATGAATGTCACCACATCTGTTGTTAAGAGAATTGAAAATCAAACACTTAAATGGTATGGCCATGTACAAAGAATGGAAAATGAAAGATGGCCAAAAAATATATACCAATGGTCACCCCTGGAAGAAATAAACGTGGCAGACCAAGATGGAAATGGAAAACCTACGTCAGAATTATAATGGATGATCGGAATTTGGAAGAGGGAGATTGGAATGATAGAGATAAATGGAAACTGAAGACGGCAAACCTATAAGTGGGGGAAAGCCGAAGAAGAAGAAGATTAATACGATAAATCTATTAAAATTAATTGTATATGAAATTAATATTAATGGGGCAATTTGTTGAACAATCATGAGAATAAAACAATTATTTCAACTTAATCCTTCTATAACTCTAGGAAATCATCAATGAAGAGTAAATCATACTTAGGATTTTTAAAGCCATAAAAACTCACAGAACTTCTTTCATACGTTTCGCGACATGATAGAAAGTAGCAGTTATAGTTTGTGGGCTAGAATTCATCTTCTCGAGGAAGCTAATACGTAATTCTACTGCGGGGGAATATTCTGCCTCTGAAAATTAATTCGTAAAATTTGATGTCATAATAATGACATTCAAAAAGCAATCAGAAGTCTGAGGGAAGGTATTTGATCCAGCAAAACTATGCCTAACAGCCGCCTCCTTCATTTATTTCATGCACCATTCTGCCGTACACAAGAAGAAGTTTTGTCAAATTCTTGCTGCAAACTTCTACCTTTAAAATTAATCACATTCCTCATTTTCTTATACTTCTGACTAAATAACTCCAAATTAAACATACCTTAAATACTTTTAATTTACGAATATATTTCAAATTTAAATTTAAGTTACACCATCAGCTGTATATTTAAAAGTTATTTCATATTTACTATGTAAAACTATCAAAGTTTTACATAATTTTCATAAATATTTATCATCATCATCAACAAGCATTAAGCCCAATGGCTTGTTCCGATCTCATTATAGGTCGAATTGGTCCTTCCATCTCTTCAATGGTCTTCTCCCTTTTGGTTTATAATTATACATTCTTCTTGGTATGCGCTGTTCATTCATTCATAATACGTGCTGAAGGTAAGCATTTTGATAGTATTTTATTATTTCACAGAGATTAAATATATTAAATTCTGTTCTTATATCTTCGTTTTTCTTTTTATCGGTCCTTTGGTATCCTGCTATTGCTCTCAACATCTCAATATTTATTATATTTTAGTATTATTACTATCATCATTCGGTATCATGGCAGCTGCCGCCATTCCTCTCTGTCCATTCATTGACCTTCCTCCAATCCTCTGATATCTATAGCTGCTTGTACCCCTTCTATCCAAGTTTTCTTCGGTCTTCCTCTCTTCCTCCTTTCCATTGGGATCCATTCCATAACAATTTTAGGCAATCTTTGCTCTGGCATTCTTTTGACATGGCCATACCACTGTAATCTTTTCTTTTGTATAATATTTATGATGTCCGGCCATTATTAATATACTTTAATATTTATTAATTAATATACTTTAATATTTATTTTCCGTCATACCAGACCCCAAGGAGGACTGCAGATGCAAGCTTTGCGACGAGCCATGCTCCAAGTGTCATCTAATGAAATGCAAAAGCGGAACTCAGCCTCTCTTCACAATTACAAAAGACTTGTGAAAACTCAAATTGTACACATTATGTTTCATAAAATCTTTAAAAAATAGATATTTTATTCAACATTCACTACAGCTGTTTCAATATACTGTATTTCATCAGACAAATACATAAATAAATATTTATAAAAATTCATATAAAACTGTGGTAGTTTTATTTATAAATTACATAACTGATTTTCATCGAATAAGCACCAAATCAAATGACAAATTAAAAGTTATTTTTATTTCTTGCTTTTTTATTGATATACCCTTTAACAACAACATCCAATACAGATAAATTTCTGCAGCTTATTGCTGTTCTAATTCACGAATGGGAGGGGTACTGGGAGCTTTCCATATGCTTCTTTTCATCGCTTTCTAGACGGACCACAATAATAATAATAATAATAATAATAATAATAATAATAATAATAATAATAATAATAATAATAAATACTAATAAAACCGAAATAAACAGGATGAAAATCATACAAATTATGATTAAGAAGAAGACTAATGATAATAATCATCATAAATATTACTATTAATGATAATGATAATAATTACAAATAATAAGTATTATTATTATCATTATTAACATTATTATTATTATTATTATTATTATTATCATCATCATCATTATGGATTTTATACGAAGGGCAGCAAGAATTTCAAGAAGAAAAAAATAAGAACTCAGTTATAAGGGAGAAAATGAAGATTGAAGATATTATTTTAGATTATATTAAAACTCAGCAATTAAGACGGACATGTCCAGCGAATGGAACAGGATCGGCTACCAAAATCTGTTTTGGAATGGAAACCTGAGGGAAGACGAGGCAGAGGAAGACCTAAAACCTTCTGGAGTCAGGGAATACATTTATACATGAAGGAAAAACATCTACAACCAGAAGATTGGAAGAACCGACAAAATTGGCTATTAGGAATCGGACAATGTCAAAGACATTAATAAACCGATGATCTATCTATCTATTTTCATTATCATTATCATTATTATTACTATTATTATTAATAATATTTTGATAAATAAATCACTAATTCATGTTAGGAAAAGTAACTCAGCAACAAAATACAAAAATTAACATTCAATATTATTCCTTGAAACATCAGTCAATGAATTAAAAAAAAAAATAATGAAAACCAGTTATTATGAATTGAAAAATATCTAAAAGCCTATGTTTTTCTACGGATAAGTCCGCAGCTGAATTGTTTATGGATTGTGCTGAAGAGTGGCCATTGGGATGTTTTCTGAGAGAGTATTTTCCAGAGGGAGATGTGTAACTGTAAAGTATGGAATTATATACACAATTCCCTGGTGCAATGGGAATGCTAGAGCCATTAAAACACAACCATTAAAATAATGCATCAGACGTTATATAGCTTGCGAAGCTCCACAAAAGGTTTTAAATAACTGTCACATAACTGAAAGAGTGCAAATAAATTCTAGACCCATATATCCAGGAGATGAAGTAAAATATATTGTTTTCACGCTTTATTTTACATTAACAGCACATGAATGCTATGCAAATTCGAGTTGGAAGACAATAATATGGCTCCTTCATTAAATCGGAAATACTTAAACGATATTTATGTTCAATTATCTATGCCTAAAGTACAATACTATTAATATATAATTCCTTGGAACTATCGAATCCCGAGTTTTATATATGCGCAGACCTATGTTCTCCATACATCCCTATCCTACGCTAATGTTTTCCAATTATTCCCTGTACAATTTACTTCGTCTAATCTATGCCATCGTGCCACCAGTGATTATTTAATCGCTGAACAAATGACTTCTAGCGTCATGTTGACCAACGTGATAACACGTGTTCCTGCTAGAGCCAATTGTCAACATAATCGCTCACATATAAAGGGATTCTATCCCAAGAACCTACCTATATTATGGGCAATTTAGGTTGAGAAAATGGGAAAGTTAGTGTTAAATGGGAAAGTTAGTGTTAGTTTGGGCAAGTTAGTGTTAGTTTAGGCAAGTTAATGTTAGTTTGGGCAAGTTAAGGTCACAAAATGGGCTAGTAGTTCGTCTGGCTTAACTTTGCAAGAAATTTATAGAAAGAGACAGCTGTGCTCACCTCTCTCACTCGCACCAGTGTTTGCTGTGTATCTTCACCAAATGTTAATGGGGGTAAGGGGGAAGTCGAAAACTGACAATAGGGTGGGTTTTTTCTTTGTAACTGGGAGAAAGCTGCTTGCTTGTTGTTGACGGTGACTTGGCACCGTCCAGTGCGCTGCTCTGTAACCTACTAGGTATTACTTGGCAGCCAAATACCTTTGTGGCTATCGTTAATGGGTTATAGCTCATTTCGACCCTAGCCATATGGTGACAAGATATTTTCATCAAGCAAGTCAATAGATTTAGTGGAGATTGTCGCACAAAATAGGACGTCAGTAGCTGCACAGCTGGCAAGCAGAGAGTCCGAAAGCCAGACAGTGCAGCACCGAACCTCACTATGTTAGGCGAGTACATCTCGCACAATTTACTTGGTAGGCCATCTATAATTTTGACCTATGCAAAGCATAGGTTAAATATACGATTCATAAATAGGAAACGCTCAATAGGAGTGGAAAGTCCAGCCAAAAATGGCTCGACTTTCCGGAGCATTGCCTCTACTGTATCGTTTGAAGGTAAAAGTACACTGTAGCGGGCCCTGGGCTTGAACAATTGCTGTTTACATTATTGTTTGGTAAAGCATTGCCAGATTGTAATGCTGCAGTATAGGTTATATTAGGATTAACAGGTGTGGAATTGAAGGTACGAGGTTGAACTGGAAGCTTTGGGACAGGTCGAGTGACTTGATTGTATCTTTCTTGAGCTGCCTGAAAGGCAGGACAGGCTCTGTAGGAGGCTGGATGCCCAGACTCCCCGCAATTTGCACATTTGAGCAAGTTTTTGTTGCGCTGTGCTTCAGCCTTAACTGCACACTCTTTGTGATTGTGAGACCCAGCACAGACAACACAACGTGGAGTCCGGTTGCATCCAGGGAAAGTATGGTTAAAGGACTGGCAACGATAACATTGTTTAAGCCCTGAGCGAGGCCTGTATGGTTCAACCGCAACGACAGTAAACAAAAGTCGCTTCAAGTTCTCAATTTCCCGACCTTGAGGAGTATTCTCTAACTCAAGAATCCAGATAGGTAGCTTTATAGTATGATCATTTTCTGTTTTGGAAATTTGTTTTATTGCGTTGAGAGGATATCCTAATGAAAGGATTTCCTCTCGTATGTCGTTTAGAGGTGTGCTTGAAGGCAACCTTTTAAGTACCAGTCACAATGGAAGATCTTTTTTAAGTTGATAAGTATAGTATTCCTTATTTAAGGAACGAAAATACTCCTTTAACTTTGAAAAGTCATCCAGATTTGAGGCATAGTACCGCAATCCTTCTGATATGTTAACTACTTTGAAAGGTTCAGTAAGTAAATTTCTAAGTTCCCGGTTCATACGGAACAAGTCCCCGTCACCAGTTATAGTAATTGGTGGGGGTCTTGGTCCCATACGAACAGGGTTACCAGAAGGTGCATTCACTGTCGGAGCGGTTGGTGTACTCTCCTCCATTGGAGATGGCTCTAACTGTGAAGATGTTTCAGCAATTGGTGTAGAAGGCTCAGCAAGAACTGAAAAGGTATTTTCTGTTGCAATTGCTGGAACTACAGCAGGGGCTGCCACCGGTTGTTTGAATCGATCAGGATTGCCAAAGTCAAAATTTTTCTCCAATTCTTTCTTTAGTTTTGCAAATTTACTTTCTTTTTTGGGAAGTATAACACTTTCTTTAGTTTTGGGTTTTTTCTTAGATTTCTTTTTTCTTTTCTTTTCTTTTCTTTTCTTTAGGGATAGCCCCCGTAGGAGCATCACTAAGTTCACTAAGTTGAAAAGTTGATTTGGATTCTATTTGCTGCTGAAATAGAAAACAAGCGTTTTGTATTTCAGTAGCACAGGCTCTCAATTCTGTTAGAAAATTGGTAAATAAGTCGAGTCCCGACTCGTATTTATCAATAATTTTGTTCAATCGATCCAAACAGTGGCGTGTAATATCCCCAGCTGACTCGGACCTCTCAAATTCTTGGTAGGTTTGAAAGTAATTTATGATAATCATGAAAGTTCCCCGGATATGGTGAAGAATAGACTTGATTTCTTCACTTTCGCTTCGTTTGAATTTACATAAAGCAACATGCTTCTCAAATTTATCGTCAGTATCCTCCCAATAATTGAGAGGTCCGGGTTCTTCAATATCCATTGACCCGCTTATATCTGGCATAGATGACATGCTTGGTATTTCCAAGACTTAGTTCACTATACAAGATACACTGAATACATTTGTCACCAACACTAGGGTAGATTTTAACACAAAAAACACTTTGCGCTGAACTAGAACACTTATTGATGCCACAAAGCACACGATATATATATATATATTAGTGCTAATTTGCACTATAAATAATGGACCGGGCACGTGCCCGGTCTCAAGGCTGCCACGCACTTTAATTGGCCAATAGGATCACTTTTTATTTCGGCCAATCACAGCGCAATAAACTACCGGTCACCATCCACTCGCAAGAATGACTCGATGTCGTTGGACAATTTCGGTCTTCAGTGCTCGTGCTATACCACAGTAGCGGAAGCTGGTGATGGTATCGGCGGAGCCGATTCACGTAGTTCTAGTAGAGTTTCAATGACGTTGTGTCTATGAAAGCTCAATGTAGAATGGGAGAAAGCAGTGAAGGGTCTACCCTTATATATCCATCTCTCTCTTTGCCAAGTTAAGCCAGATATACAATAGTATATCTGATTAGTTTAGCGTTCACTTGCTTGTTAACGGGTTTTTATGATAAGTTGGCTATACTGTCTGAGGAATGACTGATATACATTTTACATGCTGATTTTACGTTAGTTTGAGCTTAACGTCTCACTTTGTTTTAAGACTTTTTCACGTCTTTTTGGGAAAAAATCAACACAAGTATTTCTATCAAGTAATTATTCAAATACAACAATAAATTGTGTGTTTTTCAGTTTTTATTTGAATTTATGTTGGTTGCATACGTAAGATCCCCTTTACTTCCCTTAAATCATTGTTAATATTATTATCTCGCCTCTTTCTTAGTCTATCTACTGGGCACTTTCACTTTGATACAATTATTATTATTATAATTATAATTATTATTATTATTATCATCATTATTATCATCATCATTATTATCATTATTATTATTACAACATGAAAATATCTGAAAATAAAACCAAATCCATGGCAATCACTGGAAAGGACTTTCGAGAGTAAAAATAATAATAAATAATAAACCAATAGAACAAGTAACACACATTAGTTATTTAGGTAATAATATATCACAGTTTCATAATCAAAAATATGTGGAAACAAATTTAGAAAAATATAACAGATTAAATGGTATAATTAGGAGAAATTTTGGAAAACAAATGAGGAAAGAAATCCAATTGAGATTTCATAATGCCATAGCCAAACCTGCTCTACTATACGGAAGTGAATGCTGGACACTTCGAGCAAAAGATAAATCCCGCATTAATAGTTCACAAATGAGATTCCTCCGATCACTAACTGGAGTAACATTAAGGGATAGAATGAAAAGTGATGAGATAAGGATGCAGTGGAATAGTAGGGAAATGGTTGAACATATACAAAATTATCAGATTAAATGGTTCCAACACGTCCAGAGAATGTCAAATTCCCGTTTACCACAGATGATTTATCACCTCAACCCTAAAGGCAAAAGAGACCTCGGAAGACCCTTCAACCGATGGAAAGATCAGTTTTTGTAGTCGCAGAACGGGCATCATCACCCAATACTGCATTCGGAAGAAGAAGAAGAAGAAGAATATTATTATTACAACTATTATTATTATTATTATTATTATTATTATTATTATTATTATTATTATTATTATTATCATCATCATCATCATCATTATTACTATCACCACCTTAATTTTCTTTGAACCATAAATACAAGTCAAACTACCGAACAAAAACAAGCTGTGTGGATAAAATTCTAACAGCAGTTGGTTACTTCGACGCATGTCATCCGCGTGTATCCACTAAGGGTCAGTTTCACCAACAGAGGTAACTGTATTACGCCAGTTTTCCCCATTTATAATACATAGCCTAAACTGGCGTAATATAGTTACCTCTGTTGGTGAAACCGACCCTAACAAGCGAGTTATAACTAGGGCAGGGATTTTGATGCATTTGCATTTGCATTTTTTTTTTCCTGTGAGAACTATACAATTCTCAGTAAGATAGAAATGCGTTTTGGCGGAAAAGGATCTTAAACATGAGATTTTGTGGTTGCATTTATTTGCACTTTTTGTCAATTTTTTGTCATATTGCATTTTTTGTGAATTGTTTAGCATATTAGTGCTTATTTCAACCACTTAAACGTACTTTTTGGCAGTTTTATGCGTTTTTGTGAGAAAATGTGCATTTTTAAACGTAATTTACTATTCCTATCTCTACCAGTATACAAATTGACTTGAACGTACATTTTATGAAGAGGTGTCTTCCCACATTCCAAATAAATGTACTTAGGACTTTTTTATATAGAAATAAGGAGCTCAGTTAGTGAAGCAAAGAACATAGCGAAAACTGTAGTAAATGATGTAGAAAAAGTGAGTGGGGAAATGGGAATATATATATTTAAGAAAATGATCATGATTTTGAGTAAAAATGAAATATTTGATATTTTGTCATCAATAGCTGATGTTCTATCTGATGAAAATTATTATATAGGACTTACAATCCAGTGATATAGTTTATTTTGCATACTCACTCACTCAGCTTTAGTATCGTTAGAAGTGGAAAGGAATTTCTCGATGTAGAAGTCATTATTAACAGAATCAAAAATGTTTCTCCTCCGACAATCTACAGCAGTTGTTTGTTGTTCATTGCAATACAAGACTAAAAATGTGAACACCTATTATGACCCCGATTGGATTTCTTAGGCTTAAAGGACCTTCAGGACTTGGAAAATCTGGTAGCGTTTATCTAGCCGAGCGTTAGTATGAGGATGTACAGTTATACATGTGTTGAAATAAACAAAAGAAGTCTTATTTTAAACTATTTTATTACTAAGGTATACATAATTAGAATCCCTAAGTATTCTAGCCCTAAATAACTAATCTAAGCCTATATTAAAAACTACAGTACTTTCTGGGGTTTGAGAGAGTGGGAGTTGTGGAAGTTATAAATCTGCCCTAATCTACATGTTTAAAAATGTTATATCCCCTTTTAAAAATATAGTATTAAAACAGTCTACATTGTTTAGAATTCTACTATCCCTTGAAAAGCATGTATCAAAATAGTTAAGGTAATTGATTCTTTTTACAAAAAGTCCCTGACACATATTAAGAAAAATGGTAGCTTACTCACCCATAACACCTCTGGTTGTCACACATCAACAGACCGAGACCCTCACTTCTCAAGTTTTATATACTCAATTTGACCTCTAGTTACCCTAACTGTACTCACTAACATTCCAATGAACTAAATGTAGGGATGTTTACAGTTAGCTTAAGCAAAACTTTGCTCTGAACTATATCATGTCTAAACTCTATATCAACAGACTTTGCTTGAATAATTAAAATAACCTATAAAACAATTAAAAATCTATATAAAAGACTATGTATTCATAACAACACCTTATATTTACCTGCAAATGTGAATTTTATTAAACCCATGTTACATTGTTTTTAATTTTAGAACATTTTTTGTATTTATTAGTGCATTCTTGTACTTTTATAATGCATTATTCTTAGTTTTATTGTGCATTAACATCCTTACCCTAGTTATAATGTTCTGCGTCCGCAATGATCATAAAAATTCTTACAATAAGATGTTATTTAATACTACTACTATTATTATTATATTAATTAACTAACTAACTCACTGGCATTATCATGACCGAGCGGACATAAGCTCTCCAAACATCCCTATCCTGAGCCAATGTTTTCCAATCATACCCTGTATAATCTACTTCCCTCAAATCATAGTTAATGTTTTCTCCCACCTCATTCTTGGTCTACCAACTGGGCGTTTTCTCTCTGGTTTTCCTGCAAGAAGCTTCCATGCATGTCTTTCATTTCCCATTCGTGCCACATGGCCTGCCCATCGCAGTATGCGAGACTTAACTGTTCTCATTATATCTGGATTCCTATAAAGACCATGTAATTCACTGTTAGGCAGTCTTCTCCATTCACCTGTCTGTTCATCTCTCTTTGGTCCAAACATTTTCCTAACAACTTTATTCTCAAATGCCCGTAACGTCCTTTCCTCCCTTAAAGTAAGAGTCCATGTTTCGCATCCATATAATATAACTGTACAATATTAGTTTTATATATTTTCAGTTTAACGTTTTTTGAAATAAGTTGGGAAGTCAACAATCTCTGTAATGCAAAATAGCACGCATTTCCAGAATTGAGCCTATGTATCCTGAATGAAAGACTTGCATGGAAGCTTCTTGTAGGAAAGCCAGAGGGAAAACGCCCAGTCGGTAGACCAAGAATGAGGTGGGAGAATAACATTAACTATGATTTGAGGGAAGTAGATTATACAGGGAATGATTGGAAAGCATTAGCTCAGGGTAGGGATGCATGGAGAGCTTATGTCCGTGCGGCCATGAACCTACGGGTTCGATAGTGCCAGTGAGTAAGTAAGTAAGTATCCTTGTGCATTTCATTCCTGTTTGTGAATATAGTTCCTAGGTATTTGAATTCAGCCACTTCCTCAAAATGTCCCTCATTTATCATTAGCTGTCGATTTCCATTATATAATCTAGTTCTATGTGTGACCTTATATTTTGTTTTATTGATATTTTTTTCCAGTCCCAATTTCTTAGTATTACTTAGTAGTGTGTGCGTGTTGGCTTTTAGTATCTCCTCACCATCGCCCAATAGTACTACCTTATCATAAGTAATGCCACGAGTGATTTCCAAATTATCGATAATTTGGAAATCGCTCGTGGCATTTGTTAGGACTATTTAACGAATAAAATTAAGCTGTTTACTCACAAATCATTATTTAACTATAGTTATTTTAAAATATTTATATATTTAATGGAAACGGCGATGTTTGAAAACAAATGAGAAACGATAGGTACGCTTCATCTGCTTATTTTGTTTATCACTGCAACCAGATCATACTATTTATTGCCAAAGGAACGCAATATTGTAAGAATGCTCTCTAGTGGAGAAAAAATGAAACGTCAAACTGTATATTAATTCATTTCTGATGTCGTATGATGTAAATATGACAATTATATTTTTCTGGATTATTACCTGGGAAAAAATACATTTAAGAAAGTGCAAACAGTAGTTTATTTTTTGGTGGTATAATATATTGCTACAAATGTTTTTATATTAACTCTTGCAAGCGCTATGAGTTGACATCTATGCACTATATATACAATCTGGTAGCCGTGTTTCTTACGGGCTCAGTCACTGCAAAATAATGGTCAGACCTGTTCAGAATATTAAAAAGGAGGAGCTTTCTTTAATATGGTAAATTTAACACTGATACATATTTCGTGAAACACGGCTCTGATTGGTTGTAAAACAGAAATCATAGAAACGTGATTGGTCATTGACTCCCATTTGAGGCATGAGTTAAATAGTCAGCATAAACTAACAGCTTATTAAAACCATTGAGTTATAGGCCTTCTTCATCCTCTAAAGATGTGATGGCATGCTCCAGTAAAAAATTAAATAGTAGAGGAGATATGCCATCTACTTGCTTCAACCCATTGTAGATTTCAAAAGTATCCGAAAACTGTTTGCCACACGTACCCTACTCTTTGTGTCATTTATACACATTCGTATTGGTTTTCGGAATGCCCGATGTAATGGTGAATAGGGACAGACGGGGGCATTCGTATTGTGACGTTAGAGGTGAAATTCTTGGATCGTCGCAAGACGGACTAAAGCGAAAGAATTTGCCTAAAATGTTTTCTCTGATCAAGAACGAAACTTAGATTTCGAAGGCGATCAGATACCGGCCTAATTCTAACCAACTTTTTAGGAATTCCGAATTCTAGCAGGATACTATTATGATTATATTACTATTATTATTTATAAATTTAATGGCTTTCATCATTGCATTAATTTTACAATTAACGTAGATTCTAGACAACAGTTTTAAATAGTCGAAAGTGTGTGTTGTAAAAATAAATTGAATTGCCTCTTTAGTAACATTATTTCCTAATATACTAAATGCTTACTGTATTATGTTATGTCACAAATTTGCTGATTAATAGTTTCAATTGATGTCGTTTCAAGACACAATCATTAATTATTTTAATACCAAGACACTGAGCCAAGATCTATAAAGACTGTCACTCACTGGCGAATATGCCAAGTCTTTTATATGCCAATGTAATTTCTTCCATTTTGTAACTTTAGAGTATATCTTCATTCTGTAAACATAAAATGTGTCCTTCCATCTGTTGTAGGGACTTCCCAGATTCTACTTTCCTTTAAACTCTATTTAAAAACATGATTGGTCCATTTTCAATTTTTTATTATATTCTTTCCCTCCATGATATCTCTACCTAGTCGTGGTGGAATGGCTTGCGTGATTCAATGACTCCGTGAGCTATGCCGGCGGTAGCATTGCTACCGATGGGGTTACCCATGCCGGACTGGTCGAAGTTGATAAGCCAGACGAAAAAAGTACCTTGGTCGAAAGAGTGACAAACTTTCACCGTAAAAATATAACCATCAAGAAACGCGGACATGCGTTCTACTGTGTTAAAATTTTCCCTCATTCTGTTCTCCGGGCGGGGACTACTTCAGGGAATCCATGCCAAAGGTTGAAACACAGGGATATGTTCCTAGGAACATAGAATGTTAGGACTTTATACAATAGCAGGGCGCTAGAGATATTAACGCGGGAATTAGACAAATCGCATTTGGATACAATCGCTTTACATGAAGTTAGATGGCCAGGAGAAGGTAGTCAGGAATCAGGAAGCTTTGCATTATTTTCTCCACTCTTTCCTTAACTCTGTTTTCCTTTTTGTATCTGCATACAAACCATTTATTTTAATATTGTCTATCATCTGATGTATTTTTCTGCCTCCAACTTTCTTTCCGCTGACTAATAAAATTAATGCCAATCTTACCTCATAAGAAATTGTCTGAGCTACTGTCCATATCCCTCCCAAAAAAAGTGTAATTAGAGTTAGAGGTCCACCCAGCCAAGGGGGTGCAGAAATATGTGAATTTGGAACGGGTTTTTAGTCCAAAGGAGGGTACTCTCCGCTTTCAAAGATATTAAGTTCGTCAGTGTTGGGATTCATACATAATTCTACAAGGTAAACAACATGATTTTGTAATCGTAAATGTGCATTGTCCCACAGAAGATAAAGATCAAGGATAAGTTATATGATGAATCAGGGAGTTTACGCCCGTGCGGCCATGAACCTACGGGTTCGATAGTGCCAGTGAGTTATTATATTATTTCGTTTATTGCTTCTATTTACTTTAATTTCATATTTTCATTCTGAAATAGCTTTTGAATGGCTATATAATGTCGCGTCTGGTAATAAAAATTCGCGTCTCCTGTCTTTCAAATTCTAATTTTATAGTTGTAATGATAGCGGTCTGTCTTTTTCGATGTGAACATATTAAGGGATTACGAGTTCTGTATTTACTGATAAATTATTTATTCTGTGTTGTCTTATAATTATTGTTTCTCTTCTTTCTTATCATTTGTAAGCCACTTTGTCAGTATACTTGTAGTGGCTTATAAAAGCCACTTTGTCAGTATACTTGTAGTGGCTTATATAAGCCACTTGTCAGTATACTAGTAGAAAAAAAATATTTACGTAAATAAATTCTGAACTTTCAGATAATTTCTATTATAAATGTTCAATCTTGTAACTGAAAAATGTTTCCTTGTGTGCTTTTTAATTTTGTTTTAGAAACTAAAAGAAAAACACAAGGAATAAATAATAGTTTAAAAAACGAAAACAACACACTTTATTAGAAAACCGAGCTAAAAAATGAAAAATAATTTTAATTTACAACACGCTTGGGATAAAATCAAAGTGGTCAACAAAAAAAATCATCTCTAACACATTTAGAATAAAACTAGAGTTATCTACAAAAAATTACCATCAAAAGCGTGGGGTGCTCTTTATCAATTAATATATTTGATAATAAACAGATATTGGTAAAAGTAAAGTATCTAAGAAGAAAACGTAAAAACCATAAAAAGCATCCCACGCTTTTGATGTTTTTTTTTTGCAGACAACTCTAGTTTTATTCTAGATGTGTTGGAGATGATTTTTTTGTTGAGCACTTTAATTTTATACCAAGCATGTTGGAAATATTTTTTTTTCATTTTTTAGTTCGGTTTTCTAATAAAGCGCGTTGTTTTAGTTTTTTAAACTATTATTTATTTTTTATTTTTTAGTTTTGTTTTTCTAATAAAGCGTGTTGCTTTAGTTTTTTAAACTATTGTTTATTATTTTCATTTTTAGTTTAATTCATTGTCATAAACCGGAATCCCATGAAAATTTAATTGCTTACGATATTTTTAGTGTCTAGGCACGAATATAATTATATATATTTTAATTATTATTATCTAACATTATTATAATATTTTTGAATATTTTAATATAGATAAATAGTTACAGTTAATCGTATCCTTCTCATATTTTTTGGATAAATTACAATGTCGTATGTTTATAAAATTTTCATTAATATTTTACAGAATAAGATAAAAATGCAAATATCTTTAAATTTGATGTTATTGTAGTATGAGCTAAAAAATCCTCCGGGCCGGATTTGAACCAGCGACCTATAGTTTACTGAAATTATATACAACTACAGTCCACCGCTCTATCAACTGAGCTACCAGAGGTTATAATATTAATTTCTTATAACGATGGACTAAAAAGTCGATAAATCCGCAACCTATTACATATTATATATTATTTATGAAATTATTGTACTGTCATTGGTCCTTTACAAGTATATGAAGTTTCAAGTCGACCCAATGTTTTAAGTGGGTGAAAATTGTGTTCAAAGATTCCGTTACATAGATGGATACAGGTCAAGCTAATATAAAGCGTGTATAAAGGCGGCCGTCATGACAGGGTTAACAACCCGGCTGGCATAAAGTGCCGATTGTCTGGAAAAAGTAGGAGCTTAAATCCCTACTACCCCAAGGGCCTCCTAAGGCCTGTAGTGGGATCACTTTACCCATATAATATATATACATACATACACGATTTTTAGATGAACTCTAATCCTAATGAATGGCGTAATGCTTCCATATACTTTCAACTAATCCGTAGGTTCATAGACGCGCAAACATACTCTCTCCATACATCCCTATAATGAGCTAATAAGTTTACAATAATTCACCTCCCTCAAATCATTATTCTCACGCCTCCATCTTGACGTATGTACTGGAATTTCACTCAGTTTTTCCTATAAGTAGTTTCCATTCCTTTCTTTCATTCCCCATTCGTGTCACACGCCCGGTATAACTAAAAATAATAAAACATAGGCCTCAAGTATTTCTTTGAATAAACTCTATACATATGGTTACATACGGAACACAATTACCGTATTTTAGGACTATAACACGCACTTTTCTCTTCGAAAAATTGCCTCCAAAATTCTGGTGCGTCTTATCTCGAAATTAATGCAAAAAAATCCCGCCAGTCTTAAAAATGGCCATATATTCGATGCCGCGGGAAACCTATCTTTATTTGGCAATATTGGATTCAACTTGCAGCAGCAATGCACCGATGCGACGAACGTGAGTTGCGAGGATTCACAAGCTTATTAACACGTCTCCCTCCTGCCCTGTCCTAACAAACCCAGAACACTGTCTAGCCTATGATACGCTAATGCAGTCTACGATGCCAGTGAACTTGAACAAATGGATGATGGATGAAACCCAATATGAATTTACGCCGAAGGGAGCTTTAAAAAGATATACAAACAAACAAGTGTGTCAGTGGGTAAAAAAGTCGTCTAGAGTGAGAGAAAATATTACTGTTAAACCTTTCAAGAAGAGCGGCGTAAATAACGCTCGTGATGACAGTGAAGACCATCTTATATATGAAGATGACAACGATGACGAAGAAGAAGAAGAAGAAGAAAGTTCAGATGACGATTTTCAGGGATTTTAAAGATCAGAACGGTTTTATAAACTAATTTTTTTTAGTCTGGCTTTGCAATCTAATAATAAAAATGGTAAAAATTTTATTTCTAAAAAATTGCTTTAGATTAATTCAATGTAGTTTATTACTTTCTTTGTATATTTTTTCTTTCTTTTCTTTTTATGTACAGTATAGTAGATCCGACCTGTTATTCCTATCTTCATTCATTCTATCTTTTATTTAATTTTAATTGTATTTAATTTTATTGTATTATTAGACATTATTTTCATTATTATTCAATTTGACAGATAATTAATTGTTTAGTATGACTATTATTGTATTTTTTGTATTTATATGTAACATATGTTTGTCCTGGTGAGTGGAAGAGAAGGCTACATGGCTTTAACTCCACCAGGCTAAATAAATCCATTCTATTCTATTCTAAAAATTAAGGTGCGTCTTATAGTCCGTAAAATACGGTAGAGCCTAATACAAATATACATTTTACTGAAATGTAGGCATAATAAAACGTGAATCATGGAAAACAAAACAGTTAATTAGGAAAACTGTCACAAGCGTTCACAACTCAACGTCAGGCTCATGCTGGAACTCCAATCAATCAGTCGGTACAAATAAACAGCCGTCAAAACCCACCCCCTGCATTAGTAAGCGGAGAATTGCTCTGCGTTCTATGGTCTTCTCTACTGCCTATTCACACTCACGTTTCCTAGCCATAAAAACATATAATTACAACAATCTTATACTGTGGTGAGAAGTAGACTTGCCGCCATATGGTGCTCTCCGGGTAATGTTCATAGTAGTGAAGTGGTATATAAATTTAGCGCAAATTCTCACATGGTGAGCTTAGCCTACAAGAAATCTTCAGAAATACATTCAGACTGTAAAGTTCCCATTTATCCATTTTATAGAGAATCTACCTTTTCAAATACCTTCATCATCATCTTCTAATGTATAAAAATGGATGTTTGTTTGCTTGTTTATTTGTACTTTATGCGCGGCCATACCGTTGATCCAATTATTATGGGGCTTTTTGCAAAATGTTCAGCAGATTCCCGGGATGAACATAGGCTATAAGAGAGTTGTGATACTCAACTCCTACACCCTTAAAAATCACCCTTTGTAGTGAAAAACGTGAAAAAAAACTTTTCTGGCGCTTAAATGGCTTACGCTGCCTAAACCATAATAAATATACAAAATTAATTTACACAGAATTGAATATCTCAATAAACTGTACAAAAAAGTCTGCGACAGCATATGTTTATCTTTTACGGATAACTTACAATAGCCATTTTTGTTTTTCATTGATGCCAAGAATATCGAGACAAGTACATAGATTCCTGTGCAAGCATAGCAAGCACATGGCGGGTATTCTTTTACGGATAATTCACAATAACGAATTTTGGCTTTTAGCTCAATTATGCCAAGAAGATCGGGATGAGTAGAGAGAGATTCCCGGACAATGCCGGGTAAACAGCACGGGGTATCTAAATATAATTACGATATAAATTTTTCCTTGCACTTATTTAACTAAACATAAAACACATTAATTTTAATTTATTTAGGCGTAGCAGCGCACGCCGTTTATTAGCTAGTATTTAATAAAAAAAAGTATTTAAAAGAAAAGTCTATACTTTTAATAATCATGTTTGAACACCGTTGAGATTAAAATTATTTCAATTTAATTTTTTTGTACCTTATAAAACAGTCATCCTCAACTACATATATATATATATATATATGAAGTCCCGGCCACGCGTTGCTATGGCTAAGGTATACGTTAAAAATTTAAATTAAGTTGCTGTCTTTCAGCCAGATTACTTAAAACTAATACTTACACACGAAATTAATAATATTGAAATAAAATAAACACTGAACACACAAATAATTTAAAATTAAATTACAAATATTGATTATTTCATAATTATGAAATAATCAATATTTGTAATTCAATTGAAATTCGCGGTTGCAACAAAAAAGCACAGCCATCTGGATCTCTCTTTGTTAAATAATAAACCAACTACCTTATCAAATTACCTTACACCGCCATCTGTTAGAATCCTATGGAACTCACAGATGTAATATATATTGAAGTATATCATAATATATATTGAAGTATATCATAATATATATATATTTTATAATATGAACATTCATTATAATGTATGACTGTCCTAAATTAACACAATTATTGACCTAATTGATCTTTTTGTTAAAATATGCTGAAGAATGATTTTAAAGAATTCTGTCATGAATATTTAAATAGGTATTACCTTTGTAGTTATTTGGAAAAGTCATGCAGTATAAGGGATTGTTACACAATAGGTAGTCTTACCTAATGATGACTTAGCTTTTAAAAGGTCATAGGTTAAGCGCATTCAATATGCTTTTCAGAAAGGGAGAATCTGGTTACATGTACAATACAACCAAATTGATTCTCACGTATACATTGTAACTACGTCATTACCCAACTGGTATATATGTATGAAACTTATGATTGTAAGTTAGACAGTTTTTTTTTCATCGGTGTTACCGATACCCTGTCTCACGTTTTTTTGTATTAAAGTCTGTTTGTTTCTCACTACTGCTCCGCTGTGTCTTCTTATAGTTAGGTTTAATCCTATCTACTAACCACATTTCCGAAGAATTCCTGGGGTTGATTCCTAATCTATAAATTTACAGATATCTACTAGAACTTCAAGACGATCTTCACCTCCTGACACAACTCTTACTTATTTTGATTATTATTTATACTTTAAAAATAATCCTTATAATTATAGAAGGAATCGACCACCCAGATATTACATGGTGGCAGCGCATCGGGATTGGAAAACCAGCGAGCAGTGAGACATCCGAAGGTGCGAACGAGCTGGAGAGACTCTTCAATTAGTCCCAGATAATTCAGAGCCTATCTCGAGGGATCAACGCTCCAGAGTAATCCACAGGCGCCGTGGTACCCGTAAACGCACCAGAGGAAAGCAGACAGTGGTCCTGAGGCCAACACCAGCAGCCACCGACGCGCTCGAGGGACGTCCTTGGTGTTCAGCCGTTGGCAGCCTGCACCGCGAGAGGAGTCGCACCCTGAGGGGAGCTGAAAGGCCATCACTACGACTCTGAACTGTGCATCTCAGACCACCCTACATCTTTCTTTAGGTGAGTCCAATTCCATTATGGCTAGCGAGGGCGATATTGATATTAGCGAGGAAAGCTATATCCCTGTAGTTCAAGCAGTTAAGTTGATACCCCGAACATTCGATGGAAACCCCAAACATTTAAGAGAATTTATAGAAGGAGTAGAAGCTGCGGTTCAGGTAGTCCATCCAACCAACAACCCTTATTGTTAAGATTTATAGAATCCAAAATTTCAGGAGACGCTAAAGATAGACTTTTAGCTAGGACAGAGAGAGAAACTTGGATTCAAGTTAAAGCAATATTGGAGGAGAACTTTTCTGTAAGGAGAACGCTAGAATATTATGCAGGAATACTCTTTAATTCAAAACAAAGTACAAATGAAACAGTTGCACAGTGGGGTTCAAGATTAGATGGAATAGCCATGGATTTAAGAAGAGAAGTCAGAAATAGATTGGAGAGGTTAGAAAGACGCGATAATTCGAGATATGTAGAAGGAGGCCTACAGCTGATAGGAGAATTTTTAAAAGGTACTTTCGTAGCAGGGTTAAAGGACGATAAGATTAAGTATATAGTAAAGGCTAAGGGTGAAGAAGAATCATTAGCGCAACTAATCGAAACCGCATTACAGGAAGAAAGCGAGGTAAAGTCCACGAGATTTAGGGGTAATCAAAATGGACAAGGACATCCAATCACAGGGGCAGTAAAAAGGGAATTTAGAAGACCGTACGGATCAGAGATAAAGAGAGAGGTTAACCTGGCCACAAAAGAAATAAGGTGTTATAATTGTAATGAGATAGGGCACATTAGTAGAGAATGTGGTAAGAGACCGCAACCCCGTAGGCATGGAGGACGGGACAGAGCAGCTCTGGGAGGCCGCCAGGGAAACGAGAATTCGGGTTACCTGAGCAGTCGCAGGTAATCCTCCCGTCTGACTGCGCGCCAGGACTCATGGAGTGCCTGAGGGATCATACTAGGGTAAATATGGAAGGGGAATTACCTGAACTAGTTGATCAGAAGTTTAAGGATAGGATAGATAAAGCCGCTAAAATAGTTAGTGACGCAAACGAATCCCCAGATGACAGTGTTTGTTGGGCAGTGTCGCAAGGCGAACTGCATAAGTTGACTAGAACGCCGATAAATGGGTTCTGTGACTGTGGGCCTAGCGTGGTTGGGGAACGCCAAGAGACTGTAGGCTCGAAACAGTGGAATAATAGAGAGAAACGCCAAGAGACTGTAGGCTCGAAACAGTGGAATAATAGAGAGAAACGCCAAGAGACTGTAGGCTCGAAACAGTGGAATAATAGAGAGAAACGCCAAGAGATTGTAGGCTCGAAACAGTGGAATAATAGAGGGAAACGCTACGAGTCGTCCACAAGGGATAGAACTTGGGATAGTGGATTTAAGGAAAAATCCAAGGACACCAAACCTACCTCAATGGAGACAGCGTGTTGTGAGATCGAAGTAGGGACTCTTAATGCTATTAATCAGTGGGACGCCTCTGGTTATGAACCGAGACCCTGGGAGATGTATATCCTAAGTGAACAATTAAAAAATGGCCTAGGTTTAGTATTGATAGATACTGGTGCACAAATATCATTAGTTAAAGAAACATCACTAAAGAGAAACGTTATAAAGGATAACTGTAATATGAAATACAAGGTATTAGTGGGAACTCTATAAAAGTAAATGGGATAACTCAATTAGTATTGAATAATTGTGAAAATCATACAGTTGTTAATTGTCATATAGTAGATAAATTACCCAGAGATTTAGATATAATTTTAGGCCAAGACTGGCTCATGGAACAAGGTTATATGTTAAATAAAAAGATGATTATTCCTCCGTATAGTGAAAATTTAATGGAATTTCCTACGAACGAAAGAGGGAACAGATTCATAGAACGGCAAATTTTACAGCCAGGGCTAATTTGCGCTAACGGGATAACAAAATGTGATAAGACATTCACATGCCTAGTAATTAATTTAACAGCTGACGCACAGATAATAAAGAAAATACCAGAACTAGTTAAACCGCCCACTCAAATAAGTAAGGAACAGGAAGTATCAGTTGAAAATTTCGTACCTCAAAGATTAGATTTATTAAATAAAAATCTGAGACTTGAACACGTGAAAGAAGGAGCCCATAGTATACGAAACATTTGCACAGAATACGCGGACATATTTAAGCTTCCGGGAGATAGACTAACAAGCACAACAGCTGCTACACATTCCATACCCACACCTTCAATTCCTAAAGGAAGAGCTATAACTTTGAAGAATTATAGGTTAGCAGAGGCTCATCAAGAGGAGATTGACAAACAAGTTACACAAATGTTAGAAGACGGTATTATCGCACATAGTAAGAGCGAATGGAATTTTCCACTAATAGTAATACCTAAAAAGGAGATGCTTCTGGAAAGAAAAAGTGGCGAATTTGTATAGATTTTAGAAAGTTAAACGAAGTAACCGTAGGAGACAGCTATCCTCTTCCTAATATACAAGATATATTAGACAAAATAGGAAAGGCTAGATATTTTTCAGCAGTAGATTGCGCAAGTGGATACCTTCAGGTGCCGATCGCTGAGGAAGACCAATGTAAAACCGCTTTTAGCACCCCTAACGGACATTTCGAGTACAAGAAAATGCCTTTTGGAGTTAGGTCGGGACCAGCTACATTCCAAAGGATGATGAACTCGGTACTCCAAGACTCAATAGGCAATAGATGCTTTGTGTACATGGACGATATATTAGTAATGGGCGAAACCTTAGAAGAACATAATAAAAAATTACGGGAAGTGTTTAATCAGTTACGGAAACACAATTTAAAAATCGAACCTGATAAATGTGAATTTTTGAGAGAAGAATTAAAATATCTAGGACACGTGGTTACCGCTCAAGGTGTCAAACCCGATCCGAATAAGATACAGGCAGTTACCGAATTTCCAACTCCAAAGACACCTAAAGACATAAAATCATTCTTAGGTTTGGCAGGATATTACAGAAAATTTATAGAAGAATTTAGTGCGATTGCAAAACCTCTGACTGAATTGTTAAAGAAAGATAAAAAATGGAAGTGGGAAGATACGGAACAGAATAGCTTCAATAAATTGAAAGATAAATTAACGACAGCTCCGTTGTTACAGTATCCAGATTTCACACAAACCTTTATAGTAACGACAGACGCGAGTGGATACGCTTTAGGCGCAATTCTTAGTCAAGGAACGTTAGGAGATGATAAACCCATTGCTTACGCTAGCAGGACTTTAAATCAAGCCGAATCGCATTACAGCACTGTAGAAAAGGAACTATTAGCAATAGTATGGGCATGCAGACATTTTAGACCTTATTTACTAGGACGTAAATTTCAAGTAGTGACAGATCACAAAGGATTGGTCTGGCTATTTAAAGTGAAAGACCCTAGTTCGAGATTAATACGTTGGAAACTTCAACTTTCAGAATTTGAATTCGAAATTCATTATAGGGCAGGTAAAAGACACGTAAACGCAGATAGTTTGAGTAGACACCCTGTAGAATGTTGCACCTTGGATAATACGCACTTAACTGAGGATCGTAAGAAGGAAATAATCAAGGAATTTCACAGCTGTCCAATTGGAGGACATCTTGGAATCAATAAAACTACCGATCGAATTAAATTATACATAACTTGGCCGGGAGTAGAGAAAGACGTAACCAATTACATTAAAACTTGTAAGATTTGTCAATTTAATAAAGACGAGAAGCAGAAAGTAAAACAACCTTTAGAGGTCACGGACACACAAAAGGAACCTTGGATAAAAATTTATTTAGATATAGTGGGACCACTTCCGCTAACCGAGAGAGGTCATAAATATATATTAACTTGTCAAGATAACTTAAGTAAATATTTAATAGTCATACCCTTAAAGACACAAACAGCTGAAGAAGTGACAGAAGCTTTCGTAAACAAATGTTATTTTAATTTATGGGATTCCTGATATCATATTAACTGATCAAGGAACAAATTTTATGTCAGATTTATTTAAAAGAATATGTAAACTATTTAAGATTCAGAAACTAAGCACTACTGCTTATCACCCTGAAAGTAATGGAGCTCTAGAAAGAACTCATAAGACCTTAGTAAACTACTTACGTTGTTTTTGCAATCCTAGAGGAGCCGATTGGGACAAATGGTTACCTTTCGCCAGTTTTACGTACAACACACTACCCCCCATAGTATTACTAAATACTCTCCTTATGAATTATTGTATGGAAGAAAATGTAATATCCCAGGAATTTTACAAACTAAATCACAACCTTTATATAATTACGACGATTTAATTCTAAATGTACGGAATAAATTGCAAAGTTGTCATGAGATAGCTAGAGAAAGGCTTATTAAGTTTAAGGAACTACAACGATCGCGTGTGAAAAGCAATTATGTTGAATTCAAGAAGGATGATCTAGTACTTCTCAGAGTAGAAAATAGGAATAAATTAGATCCAATATGGAAAGGTCCATATGAGGTTAAGACTACTGAAGGTCACAACGTGATAATACAAAAGTTAGGTAAACGCAAATATGAGACGGTACATTCAAATAGATTAAAGCCATATTTTCCTTTGCAGGGAAAAGAAAATGAAACTTCATAACACATGGGTAATGCTACAAATGTTAATACCATTTTGGTTGGGGAAGCTTACAGACGCTCAAGAAGTAAAAGCTCTGGATTCGAAGACCGGTGTGTACTTTGACGAGATAGGAATTATACAATTTTACCCTATACAATGGAAAGTGGTAAGTTATATAAACTTGGAACCAACTAGAGATCTTTGGAAACAGACAAAAAATCATTTAAGGTTGATAACTGATTATTGTGATAAGATAAAGGGAGAAAAGTGGTATCATTTGACAGATTGTGGGAGTTTAAATCACTTTGTAAAACCAAAAGTCAGGTATGTTGAAAATTTAAAAGAATTAGTCACAGAATATTTAAAAACACCTAATGAACAGAATACTAGAAGCAAGAGAGGCGTTTTAAATTTATGGGAGATATTGCTAAGATATTATTCGGTACTCTGACTCAATCTGATGCAGAGGAATATAATAAGCACATTTCACAGTTAGAGAAGGAACAGGCAGAATTTTTGCATATTCTAAAGGATGAAATTACAGTGATTAAATCAACCATTAATTCAGTTAACTTAACTATAGCAAGGGTGAACCGGAATGAAAATATTTTAAAAAATGGTTTAATAAAATTAAATAATTATACCACTAATAGGATTAACGCACTGCAGAAGGAAATAGAAGGTATTAGTTTAGCCAATGAACAAATAAGGATTTCTCTTAGAGGTGTGGAAGAATGCCAGCATTCTTTTGAGCTTCTTATAGACGCATTTGTACACGCAGAGCAAGGAACTCTTCAACCTCAATTAATTACGGTGGAAAGAATTAAGAATGTTATGAAAGCCCAAACGCTACCAACTGGTCTGGACTACCCTAATTTTTCTTTTTCAGAACTTCAAAATTTAATTACACCTCACACCTATTCTTATAAACAATATCTAGTATATGTATTACAAATACCCCTTCTCTCTCCTACTCCGTATCACTTGTATAAAACACTTCCTTTTCCTGTCAAAGAAGGAAGGTAATATTTACATTTTTCTAAGCGCAAACAAAGAATATATTTTCAGTGACCCGTTGAGACAACATTACGGAAAAATGACAACTAATGAACTAACAGGATGTTTTTCGTCCTAATCTTTTGCATTATGTATGTAAAGAAAATATACCGATTTATTTGTACACCCCTGAAGCTGATTGTGAAGCTTCACTTCTTCATCCATCCACCACTAAAGTTCCAAAAAGTTGCGAGACTAGAATTTTCACATTGAACAAATCCTACTGGATTCCCTTATATTTATCTAATGAATGGTTATTTGTCACCCCAAAACCAGATCGTATGACTGTGTTATGTGGCGACAAATCAACACAACTCAATATTGAAAAGGAAGGTAAATTATCGCTAGGACAGAATTGCAAGGCTTTTAATGCCCACGTAACCTTACATGCCATGAGTAATTTGGTAAGTAACTTAACCATAGATTTTATACCGACAGCACCTCTTGACTTCGACTGTTGCTTTGATATGGATAAAACTAACGACTACGAGAAATTACAATTGGACATGCCTATGTCTAACCTAATGTCATCGGTAGATGATTTGAGAATGGCCAGTATGAAGGCCGATGATTTAGGTAAGTTAATAAAACAGCAAGAAGAAAATGATTATTCGAAGTGGTATATACATATAACCACATGGAGTTCTGTAATGGGTACGATCATATTCGTAACCTTGACTTGTTGTTGTTGCATTTGCTGTTGTAAGAGCTACAGAACTTTAATATTTTGGTTATGGGATAAATGGACTCCAAGAAAATGCTGGAAGGAGACGACCGAGAGGCTGTGTGTTAACATACATAATTACTCTGGGCATGATCGTGTAGTATACACTAAAACTACAGGTAATGATGAGAGTTCACCTGTCGTGTCCCTCAAGTCATCACCGCTTATCGGAGAAAGAATTAGAGACCCCAGTTGTCCACAGAATGTATCCCCAAAAGATGAAGAAGATAAAGATAGTATTGCGCATAGAACTAGAAATAAAAATAAAACATTTCGTTAGTAAAGTTTCGAATTATGTAATTCAAAACTTTCTATAGGGGGAAGAGTGTAATATATATTGAAGTATATCATAATATATATTGAAGTATATCATAATATATATATATTTTATAATATGAACATTCATTATAATGTATGACTGTCCTAAATTAACACAATTATTGACCTAATTGATCTTTTTGTTAAAATATGCTGAAGAATGATTTTAAAGAATTCTGTCATGAATATTTAAATAGGTATTACCTTTGTAGTTATTTGGAAAAGTCATGCAGTATAAGGGATTGTTACACAATAGGTAGTCTTACCTAATGATGACTTAGCTTTTAAAAGGTCATAGGTTAAGCGCATTCAATATGCTTTTCAGAAAGGGAGAATCTGGTTACATGTACAATACAACCAAATTGATTCTCACGTATACATTGTAACTACGTCATTACTCAACTGGTATATATGTATGAAACTTATGATTATAAGTTAGACAGTTTTTTTTTCATCGGTGTTACCGATACCCTGTCTCACGTTTTTTTGTATTAAAGTCTGTTTGTTTTTTTTCTCACTACTGCTACTGCTCCGCTGTGTCTTCTTATAGTTAGGTTTAATCCTATCTACTAACCACATTTCCGAAGAATTCCTGGGGTTGATTCCTAATCTATAAATTTACAGATATCTACTAGAACTTCAAGACGATCTTCACCTCCTGACACAACTCTTACTTATTTTGATTATTATTTATACTTTAAAAATAATCCTTATAATTATAGAAGGAATCGACCACCCAGATATTACACAGATAATTACACCGTCATCTGTTAGAATCGTATGGAACTCACAGATAATTATAACTCTTTGTTAAATAATAAACAAATAATTTGCAATAAATAAATAATGCGACTATATATTTATTTATAAACTACCCTAAGTCTCAAGCTGGATCAAACTGCACACAGTGTGCAAAATTTTATTAAAATCGGTTCAGTAGTTTAGGATTCCTTCTTCTTCTTCCTTCCAAGTATTAGGCCAAGGCCTGTTACGATCCTATAGAAAATTTTCCCTCCAGCGTTTCATAGGACAGTCCAGTGATCTTCGTCCTCTTGGTATATAATTATAGTTTAGGATTCCATCGCAGACAAACAACGTGACACGAATTTTTTTATATATTAAGAAAGATATATTGAGTTGAGCTAAACTCGATTTTCCTTCTCTTTTAATAAAGTCTAAGAAATGTTCATTAAATCTTATTTTAAAACTTCTTGATGTTCTACAAATTTTCACAGTCGTTACATTTGAGTTTATATACACCTCTATTTCCATATTTATTATTTTCTTGTATTTTTTAGGTGTTATGTTATTTAATTTATTTCTAGTTCTATAGGCTATTTTTATGTTTTTGTCAAAATTCTTGATAGATTTAGCCACTTTTCTTGTTCCATTACCTGTGTAAGTAAATGTAATCCAATTTTTTGCTTTTATATTATCTTCCTTTTCAGGTTTTGTAAATTTTCTTAAATTGTTTTTTCTTCTTTGTTTTCCAATTAATTTGTTGATTATTTGTGAATTTTATTAGTTTTTTATGACTAAATATTTTATGTAATTCATTTCTGTGTGGAAATTTGTTTTATTTAAAGAAAGCTTTATCGTTCTATTTTTAAGATTATGAAGGTACTCATTTTTGTTCATATGGATGTCTTGTCTTGTGTATTGCTATGGTATTTTTGGTTGGTTTTCTGTAAATGTTTATGTCCAAATTATTGTTGAGGATGCCTGTTTTATAAGGTACAAATATCTTTTAATTGAAAGAAGAGTCTTTAATCTATATCCAAAGGTGAACTAAATCGAATTAATAAAACTGAAAATGATAAATTTATTCTCTGGTTTTGTTCCTTCTTCTACTTCTTCCCTTGTCTCTTCGGTCCTCTAAGAACCTTGGCCACCTTCATAACATATGCTATTTCTTCTGTATTCCTACCTTTCTGCCTCCATATTTTAACCTTCAGTTGTCTTAAATCTTCCTCGACCTTATCCAACCATCTTAGTTTCTGCTTTCCAACCCTTCTCCTTCCTTCTGGTTTCCTTCTAAAATTCTTCTTGCACTTCTTTCCTTTCCATCCGCAATATACGTCCAACCCTTTCCAGTCTCTTTCTTCTAATATCTCCTAACATATTTAAATCCCTATGCATTTCTTTTAATCTCTGGTTCGTTCTAATTCTCCATGTATCTTGTTCCTGAACTGCTCCATATATTTTCCTTAATATTATTTTTTCTTTCCTTGCATTCAATATGAACTGACCTTTTTCTGATAATGTATGTTTCGCTTCAAAATATAACTATAGCTTTTCATCCTTCAACAACACTTATATTGATTTTTGGTCAACCAGAAGTATATATTTTAATTCTACCTGGACGTGGAATAATTTCTCATACTGGTAGTCCATCCATCCATAGTAATTCTGCTCGAAGGCAGGTCCTTCACTGCAATCATAGAATTTTCATGCTATGCTTGCAGCTTTACTAGTGAATTGTAGCTGTGGTAGCTTCCCGTTGCTTTCCACACCGGTGAAGGATAATGATGATGATGATGATGATAAGGATGATGATGATAATGATGGCCATATGATTCCGGGGACCGTTTGAACCTTAATGTTTCCTGACATTTGTCTTACAGGTGAGGAAAAACCCCGATAAAAACTTCACCCAGAAAAACTTCCCCCACCGGGGGTCGAACCCGGGCCCGTTGCGTGACAAGGCAGCACGCTACCTCGAGACCACAGCGGTGGAAATATATATTGGTAGTATTGGAATTATTTAAGATATTTGTTGATTTAATTTTACTAATTTGTGTTTTCTCAGCAGCAACCATACATCCCCATCATCAACACTCATGAATTAAAATCGAATCAGGAAAACAAATACCTACATTCAATAAAAAACTGATTTGAAATATATTTTCGGACTGTGTGGATTCAAGCACACAGCTACCTCTAATATTTAAAATATTTTTATTTATTTAGCAGATTTCACAATGTTTTATATTTTTCTGCTCCCAATTAATACATTTCTCTCTCATTCCACTCCCTATCTTCAATCCTTCTCCCTCCACACTGTTTAAAACACCTGGGAGTGTGTCGAAGGGCAGTTGGTTAAAGAAATATGCTACAAGCCGGAACGTCGACAGTTCGATTTCTGAGCGGGTCAGAATTTATAAACTGGCCAAACTTTTAGCGGTACCATAGACCTGAGATTGACTTAGTATCTGATAGAAATGAGTACACAGATATGTTTTGGGGGTATTTTAGCCATCCTCATGTTCTTCTGATAGGTGGCAACCATTCTGATATTTTTATTGAGACTCTGCCATCTATGATTATTTTTTACGAGACCATAGATCTACTATTTAATTGTTTATCTTGAAATTCGGACACTCGTCTTTTCTTTGATTTCTTTATTTTCCTCGATTCTGTAAAACACTTCACAAACGTGCGTTGTACATTATTTTTTGCGCGATGGTGTTTTCAAAATAATAAATAATAGTAAAATAATAACATCTTTGTTGGAAATATTTGCGTTCATTATAAACAATTGATTAGGTTAAAAGTGTGGGCAATGTTTATTAGTTGAAACAACAGGAGGTCTTGAGAACAATTATTCATAACATGGCCGCAAATACGTATTTATTGTTTTATATTGTTTCAAATAAAGTTCAGTTAATTTGAAATGCAGTGATTTGTTTCGTATAATGTATATTAACTCTACCTTTTGGATTTTTTATGTATATACATTGTACGTAGTATACATAGAGGGCAGTGGTTTCACTTCCCGCACGTTGGTGAAATTTTAATATTATAGTATAGTTATTTAGGTTGGCAACCGCGAAATGTAGGAAGTTGAACTTTCAATCATGGTCGCCATTGCTGTAAGTACGATAAAACGCACTATCGCGCAAAAATATTGTTTTAAGCTGATTCATAATAATTATAGTGTCTATTTTTTCTTAATGTGTTAAGTTTGGGGGCCAGGTAGCTCATAGATTACAGCTTCTAACTGCCAGATGGACGGCCTGATTCGATTTCGAAAAGCATAAGAGTGAGATTTTGTTTCGTGCTACACTACCTTCTCATTCGCGATATTGGTTAAGGGCCTTTGATCCTTGGTTTCCCACCATCTCCCCAAGGACCTTCACGTCTAGTTAAAGATATATTGTATTATACCAATTTATTCGATTTCTTTGTCTTTGTCTGTCTGGCTGTTTCATCCCCCCTCTCTCTGTCTCTCTTTACCTTAGTTCAACGTCGTCATTGTAGGATATCTGCCTAACACCATACAGTCCTATTGGGAGAGGTATTTTATCGTTAAATCACTTAACCATAAAAGGGCAGAGTGTCTTACTGCATTAGTGACAAGTTGAATGACGGGACGGCTACCGAGACGAAATAAACTCACTGGCACTATCGAACCCGTAGGTTCATACCCGCGCGGACATAAGCTCTCCATACATCCCTATCCTGAGCCAATGTTTTCCAATCATCCCCTGTATAATCTACTTCCCTCAAATCGTAGTCAATGTTATTCTCCCACCTCATTCTTGGTCTCCAACTAGGCGTTTTCCCTCTATTTTTCCTACAAGAAGCTTCCATGCACGTTTTTCATTTCTCATTTGAGCCTTTGGCACAGGTTCCCTGAAGTAGTCCCCGCCCGGAGAACCGAATGGGGGACTATTTGACCTCCAGAAAATTTTACCCCAGTGGAACCCATGTCCGCATTTCTTGACGGTTGTATTTTTACGGTGAAAGATCGTTACTCATTCGACCAAGGTACTTTGTTCGTCTGACATATCACCTTCGACCAGTCCGGCAAGGGTAACCCTATCGGCAGCAATGCTACCGCCAGCATAGCTCTCGGGATCATTTAAGCACGCAAGCCACTCCACCACGACAAGGTAAAGATACCTAGGAGGGGACGAAATAAACATTAAATACAAATTACTATTCGCATTTTTTTAATTAACAAGGCAAATGTGCAGGGCTATTCAGAAAGAAGAAACAGACTTCAAACATTTATTTCTTCCAAACTACAGAAAATAGAAACAGAATTCCAACGTTCCTAGAAAGAGAAACGTTTGAAGTTACGATCACGGCATCGTTGGTACTGTTGCTTGAAGTTTCAATCACGGTCGCATTGGGGCTGTTGGATTGGAAGAGGAGGAGCAGAAGATCAATTTGATCGCCGGTGGCCTCCCAGTTGATCATACTAAACCCCGTGTGATTTGTATCGTTAGAGTTGCGTAAAATATCTTGTTTTTATCTCCCTTATGCCTGACATTTGAAAATATGCGACAACGAATTGCTGAAGCTGTTAATGCGATAACGAGAGACCAACTGATTCGTGTGTGGCAAGAAATGAGCCACAGTTTTGATATTTGTCGTGTAACACATGATGCTCATATTGAATGCATAAAATAGTGAAATTTGAACTTTTCGCTTTCCAGGAACGTTGAGATTGTGTTTATATTTTTTTTATAGTTTGGAAGAAATAAATGTTTGAAGTCTGTTCCTTCTTTCTGAATAGCCCTGTATTATGATGACATGTGGCGTTGGTGGATTACATGGTAATGAAGTTTTTCTAACATCCCGATAAAAATCTTAGTCAGTAAACTTTTCCCAAATAGGATTGTACACGGATCTTCTGTATTAGAGGCAACGGCATTACAATTAAATGGCAGGGAAGGACGTATCTTAAACGAGATGACCTTGAATATGCCAAGCTTTAGATTGTCTGTTGTTATTATGCTACTGTAAATTAACACACGGTGGGTGTGTTTTTTTTATAATGACAGTTTGGTATTATATCATTAACTCTCACGCTCTCCTGTTTCCCGGTATTGGTAGACATTTCTGTTTGTTTTGGCAGCCGTTCAGTATATAATATGTCTTCTGTCCAATTCAGTCTTCAATTTGTGGAGTTCACAAATCGATTCTTGCTTGACGCATATGTTTTATGCAACAATGATTGCCTTTTATGAAGCGAAATGTCAGAACTATTGTTCTGACTTGAACCGATACAACTAAGATTTCCATTCTTCCAATTATTCTGTCTACGCATGAAACATTACAATTGGCCAACACACTAAAAAAGCTCGATAAGAATATTAATATAGCCTACAGAACTGACAACAAACTAAACATTTTAATAAACAACAACATCGAAGATATAGATGAATTCGACAATAAAGGCATCTACAAATTAACATGTACAGACTGCAATAAATTCTACATTGGGAAAACTAACAGAAGCTTCAACATTAGATTCAAGGAACATTTCAGAGATTTCATTTACAATGGAGGAAAATCAAGTTATGGAAAACATGTAATTCAGGCTGGACACCATATGCATAACATCAATAACACCCTCACAATAGCACATAGAGAAATAATTCCAACGAGAATAAATATACTGGAGGAAATCGCAATCCGTAGAGAAATCACCAACAACCTGATTCTCAATGAATACACACCTAATCCGCACAATCCTCTGTACAAAATTCTCACAACCAAGTCAGTGCTTCAACAAGGGTCAACAAGAACGACCTAATGCATTCTGCTGATGATGGGACTAGTCCCGAAAGGCCTACAGAGTTTTAAAAGAACTTAAGTTGAGGAGACGGACCTACAAGGTAACTATATTATAGTTTTTAACCGTACATTATATTACTGTGAACTAATACCTCAACGGAAAATCACCATGAATTTTACTAGTATCTTAGATTTGGACAATATAAGTGATTATTCAGTATTTAAATGTTGTATCATAATTTAATTGTTCTTAGCTTGCCCTACATTAAATGCATATTCCCATTCTATTATCAAGACATTTAAATGTGTGTGTGTGTATATATATATATATATATATATATATATATATATATATATCCCAGTGCGTTACCGATTACGCTACCGAGCAAGTCTAGTACAAACATTCATTTTTCTTATATATATTCTCATTATTACCAGATGTAGTGGGAACTCGGTCTTCACTGTCACCTAGTAGCTCCTCTCACAAGTAAGCAAATTAAAGAGAATATTTTAACTTTATAGCAGTGACGCTTTAAAGATGTCATAATTAAATTTTGTTTACATTCAGCAATGCAAGCTTGATATGGCTTAAGAAAAACAAATGCTCAGACGGGACTCGAACCCGGACCTCTGGATTTATATCCCAGTGCGCTACCGATTACACAACCGAGCAAGTCTAGTACAAACATTCATTTTTTCTTACATATATTCTCATTATTACTAGATGTAGTGGGATTTATATATATCCATCCATCCATCCATCCATAGTAATTCTGCCCTAAGGCAGGCCTTTCTCTGCAATCATAGCATTTTCATGCTATGCTTTGCAGCTTTACTAGCGAATTATAGGTATGGTAGCTTCCCGATGCTTTCCATACCGGTGAAGGATGATGATGATAATGATAAGGATGAAGATGATGGCCGCATGATTTTCGAGGGCCATTGGACCCTAAGCTTCCTGACATTTGTCTTACAGGTGAGAAATAACCCCGAAAAAAAACTAACCTAGGAGCCTATCCCGGCAATCGAACACGGGCCCGCTGCGTGATAAGGCAGCATGCTACCTTGAGACCAAAGCGGTGGACGGTATATATATATTATTGTCACGCAGCGGGCCCGGGTTCGAATGCCGGGACAGACTCCTAGGTTAGGTTTTTTCGAGTTTTTCCTCACCTGTATATATACAGGATGAATTTTAATTACTCGGGCAAACTGCAGGGACTGATTCCTGACTGAAATGGAGGAAAAAAAATGTCCTATGAATGAGTGTCCATAAATGCATCGTTGCCACGGTAGATGATACTGACGAATGACACTATTCTCTCGGCACTGTTGCACGGCCTGCTAGATCACCGGAATTAAATCCCTGATATTTAGCTCTGGAGGCATCTGAAAAGCATTGTGTATACTGAACCTGTTCCTGATGTGCACACCCTTCAACAGCGTGTCCACGTCACCTGTGACGCTATTCGAAGAGAGACCGGAACATGCGTAAGAGTGACGCAATCCATGATACGACGTGTGAACGCGTGCATTGCGTCCCATGGAGGCCACTTTGTACATAGGTTGTGACGTGGATGCGATTATGCTATGTACTATGTGCCGGGACGATTTGTTGTCGTTGCACGCACATCGTTCATTTCCGGACACTTGTTTATAGGAACTTTTTTCCTTCATTTTCAGTCATGAATCAGTCCCTGAAGTTTATCGGTGTAATTACTGTTCATCCCCTTATATATACAGTAAAACTTGTTTAATCCGGAATATGAATAAAGCGAAAATCTGTCCAGTGTGAACAAATTTATTGGTCCCGGCAAAATAATAGTAATTTTACGTGTATTTATTTTGTATAAAACGGAATGTGTCCAAGGGGAAATGGAAGGATATTTCTACACAATTCATTAAATAAATGTTTATAAGACGGAAAAAGAGAGAGAAAGAAAGAGAGAAAGAAAGAGAGAAAGAAAGAGACAAAGAAAGAGATAAAGAAAGAGAGAAAGAAAAGACAAAGAAAGATAGAAAGAAAGAGAGAAAGAAAGAGAGAAGAAAGAGTTGAAAGACCAAGAAAGGAGAAAGAAAGAAAGAGAGAAAGAGAGAGATAAAAGAGGAGAACTCCCTCTCTCCCTCTCTCTCTCCCTCCCTCCTTACCCTCTCCCTCCCTCCCTACCTCTCTCCCTCAGCGCTCCCTCCCTCTCTACCCTCCCCTCCCTCTCTCCCTCTTCTCCCCTCCCTCTTCCTCTCGCCCTACACTGCCTCCCCTCCCTGCTCTCCCTTCCTCTCGCCCTCCCTCATCTCCCCCCCCCTCTCTCCTCCCTTCTCTCCCTTCCCTCTCTCCCTCCCCTCTCGTCCCCTCCCTCTACT